>CM008279.1:37816076-37860100 GCA_002319775.1 Fagopyrum tataricum | reverse complement strand
TGGTGTTTGTTATATGCTTTATAGCATGCTTCATGTTGGTCACCGACCTATGTTATATTGACCGCCCATTGTAGTGGTTGTGACATCTTACCCTTTCATCCCGTAGAGGAGTCTGGGAAGTTCTCTGTACGCTAGCTAGACTTGGTATACGGAAGGTACTGTGCTGATACCACTCCAGCTAGCTATTGCACGCAGAGGCGAGGATTATATTCCTCGTGTCACTTATTTTCATATACTGATTTATATACTCCTGTGTGTTTAACGTTATAAAGATAATAAACCGGTAAATGTGTGATATCATGTTGATGTGTTATTGTTTATATGATGTGTGGTTGTGCTCTTGCTATCTTATATTTGTGTATGGTTAGCTAACGGTTTTATACCGTGTTGTAGATCCTTTTGCAGGTTAGGAGAACTGCAGAGTGATCCGGAGGGGTGATCTGCTGAGGGTTCCGTACACAGGGCGTACTCGTGGGTTTTGGGTTGTTTATATTGTACGGATTTATGTTTGACTTTTGTACTCAGCAGTACTGTGTATTACTTTTGATCAGTATATATATATATACATCAGTTTTATGTTTTTGTTTTAATCTATCAGTGCCTTGTTGTAAGATTTCAGTGAAGTTGTTGTCAGGCTAGGGCAGGATCCATTGTGAGATCCTAGCCAGTAGCACACCGAGTCCTACGGATTCGGGGTGTTACAAAGTTGGTATCAGAGCCCAAGTTGACAACAATGGCACTAGTAATCTGCAATAAAGTTCGAATAGATAAATAAACAGAACCCGAAAGGGGTCTGACTTTTCAAAAGGTTTTGGTTTTGAAATGAGTACAAATGTTTTGGGATATCGTGTACGTGAACCATCGCCCCTCTGAAGATCTCGACAGTATAGATATATATAGATATTCTGTTGTGATTGATATGTGATATATCTATACATATGGCATATATATAGCCTTCTAAGATAGGTTTACGTCCTCTGCCAGATGGTTCAGACTAGAGCCTTACCTGAAGCTGGGCGAGGTAGAGGTAGACCCCCTCTAGGTAAAGGACGAGGTAGAGTTCCTGCTATTGATCCACGCGCAGAAGAGGAGATACATGAGGAGGGTTGCTGAGAGCGCCGTTCCTGAGACTGGGAACGGGGCAGCTGAGAGACAGGGGCCACAGAGAGCCCAGTATGGTGAGTCTGATCGCGTCTCTATGGGTAGATCAGAGTTTCAGGATTATATCAGACGAGTAGAGGAGGCTGCCAGAGCCGGTAGGCGTGCCCAGATTTACAGGCACAGGAGGGACCATTTGAGAGGTCCACACTGTTACTCAGGTACCTGCTGCTGAGATTGCTAGAGCACCGGAGGAGCATAGAGGGCCTAGACCAGATACCTGGTTGAAGGCATTTCATCAGATGGGTGTACCCCCTTTCACTGGGAAAGTGGGGCTAGAGGTGGAGCTGTGGATAGGACATGTAGACTCAGCTCTGGAGTCTATTAGATGTCCAGCTGACAGGCAGATTGAGCTGGTGCAGACCTTGTTCAGAGATCTGGCACAACACTGGTGGAGGTCTGTACGAGTCCAGGTTACTAGCTATGAGCAGATGAGGACTCTGATCCGAGAGCGTTTCTGCCCTGCCTCTCTGAGGAGGGAGAAACTGCGAGATTTTGTGGAGGCTGGGTTCGAGGATGTACCAGTCTCTGAGGCTATCAGGAGGTTTCAGGAGGAGCTGGCCTTACTGGGACCAGCTGCACCTGCTGCAGACCAGCACGTTTATCTCTTTTCCCGACGACTGAGGGATACTACCCGGACCTACATGGCGGGATTTCACTGTGAGACTCTCACAGATTATCAGGACAGAGCTTCCGATTATGAGAGGGAGCGAGCTGGACAGAGGAGAGCTTCTCAGACCGGAGGGTCTGAGAAGAGGCAGCGTACAGGGCAGACCAGTGGTGCTGGTGGTTGCTAGTGGTTGGCGTGGTCAGAGACGCCAGAGTCAGCCTTCATCTGCGCCGGTTGCAGAGAAGGGACGTCAGTGCTTTAACTGTGGAGATCCAGGGCATATGAGGCCAGAGTGTACGAGGCCATTGGTGACTTGTTACACCTGTGGTAGGCAAGGTCACCGGAGCTGTTTATTGCAGCCACGGCGGAGCGTCATCTCAGCAGGGTTCTTCTCCTACTAGTGCAGCGGGAGGTGGGCCAGAGGCCACCTCAGCAACAACAGACTCAGGGACAGCAGAGAGTCCCAGATCGCCCTACGACTCAGGGATCTGGCTCCTGGGCCGAGTAGAGGCAGAGGTCGTGGTGGAGGCACCACTGATACTAGAGGCCCATAGGGTCGTGTCTTTGAGTTGAGGAGTGCAGAGGAGCCAGCTGCACCTACTGCTACAGGTACCATTCTGATTCATGGTTTACCTGTTAGAGTTTTATTTGATACTGGTGCTACGCACTCTTTTATTTCTAATGCCTGTGTAGAGCGTCTTGGTTTAGATACAGTTGAGGGGATGCCCTTTATTATAGGGTTACCCGATGGTGGCAGGGTCAGAGGTACCCGTGAGATTCACGGTTGTCCCATTTTTGTAGGGACCCGTGTGTTACTAATTGACTTCTTTGTCATGCCATTAGAGCATGAGGAAGTCATTCTAGGTATGGACTGGATGGATAGACACTCTGCAGTCTTAGATGTAGGTAGGAGGATTGTTACCCTCTCTACCGAGTTAGGTCAGATAGAGGTTTTCCGAGGTTGGGATCTTGGAAAGACATGTACAGTTATCAGCGCCATACGAGCAGCTAGATTGATTGCACGGGGTTGCGAGGCCTTCTAGTGTTATGCCATGAAGGAGGGGGAGAGTCCAGCTATAGAGGAATCCCAGTTGTTTGTGAGTATACAAATGTTTTTGCTGAGCCGTCCAATTTGCCGCCTCAGAGGAGTGTGGATTTCAGTATCGAGTTGGAGCCTCGTACGAGACCCATCTCGAAGGCCCCATACCGGATGACGCATGTTGAGATGCTAGAGCTGAAGAAGCAACTCGAGGAGTTGGCTGAGAAGGGCTTCATTCGCCCTAGCGTGTCCCCTTGGGGAGCACCTGTCCTCTTCGTACGGAAGAAGGACGGATCACTGAGGTTGTGCATAGACTACAGAGAGCTGAACAAGGTGACCATCAAGAACAAGTATCCACTGCCGCGTATTGATGATTTGTTAGATCAGTTACAGGGAGCTACTGTGTTCTCCAGGATTGACCTGCGTTCCGGGTATCACCAGCTGAGGGTGAGGGAGCAGGATGTGCACAAGACAACATTCCGGACCAGATATGGCCACTACGAGTTTGTAGTGATGCCATTTGGGCTTACGAATGCCCCATCCGTCTTTATGGAGTTGATGAACAATATCTTCATCGACTTCCTGGATCAGTTCGTGGTGGTCTTCATTGATGACATTATGGTATACTCTCGCAGTGGAGAGGAGCATGCAGGACATTTGAGGATTGTATTGCAGGTTTTGAGGGATAGAGAACTTTATGCTAAGTTCTCTAAGTGTGAGTTCTGGATGTCAAAGGTAGCATTCCTGGGTCATGTGGTTTCAGCTGAGGGGATCAAGGTGGATCCAGCGAAGATTGAGGTTGTAGCAGCTTGGACTACACCGACGAACGTCAAGGAAGTACGTAGTTTCCTTGGCCTAGCCGGTTATTACAGACGCTTCGTGGAGGGTTTTTCTGTGATTGCCCGTCCACTGACGAGTTTGCTGAGGAAGACTACCAGATTTGTGTGGTCTGATCAGTGCAGGCAGAGTTTTGAGGAGTTGAAGAGGCGTTTGACTTCTGCTCCTATTTTGGCACAGCCAGAGGGTACTGAGGATTTTGTGGTTTATAGTGATGCATCCAAGCTAGGCTTGGGATGTGTTTTGATGCAGCGAGGCAGAGTTATTGCTTATGCGTCTCGACAGTTGAAGATGTATGAGGAGAACTACCCGACTCATGATCTGGAGTTGGCAGCGGTAGTTCATGCACTGAAGATCTGAAGACATTACCTGTATGGTGCTACATGTCAGATCTTCACCGACCATAAGAGTCTGAAGTATATCTTCACGCAGCGGGAATTGAATAACCGCCAGCGTAGGTGGCTCGAGCTGATCAAGGATTTTGATCTAGAGATCCTGTATCATCCGGGGAAGGCGAACGTTGTCGCCGACGCCCTGAGCAGGAAGACGCCTCGAGAGCAGGCGATTGCGAGGTTGACAGTTCAACATCAGTTGTAGGGGGATCTGATCTGGTTATAGTTGGACATTCAGTTTCCTGATGAGGATGCCCAGCTACGTACTTTAGAGGTTTTTCCTGATCTATTGGATGAGATCCGACAGAAACAAGAGATCTGCCCGACTTTACAGAGGATTAGAGATAGGATGTCTCGAGATGAGGCACCCCAGTTTCTGCTTGGAGCATATGGAGTTTTGAGGCGCCGCGGTCGCGTCTGTGTACCTGCTGATACAGAGTTGAGGCAGAGGATTTTACAGGAGGCTCACTGTACACCTTACTCGGTACATCCAAGTACGAGTAAGATGTATCAGGATTTGAGACGTTTATACTGGTGGGGAGGGCTTCAGCCCGATGTAGCTAGATTTGTAGCTCAGTGTGCGACCTGCCAGTAGGTCAAGATCGAGCATTTCCGACCTGGAGGTGAGCTCTATCCCCTTCTTGTTCCACAGAGGAAGTGGGAGGACGTCACCATGGATTTTGTGAACGGACTGAGGCTGAGCCGGAGTTTTGATGCCATCTAGGTCATAGTTGACAGATTGACGAAGACGGCACGTTTCATTCCTATTTGAGAGACGTGGCCGGTTAGCAGATTAGTTGAGGAGTACACTAGGCAGATAGTGAGACTTCATGGTGTACCGAGGACGATCGTCTCAGACAGAGATGGGCGATTTACCTCGAGATTTTGGCAGCAGATTCAGAGTGCCTTGGGGACGAGTTTGCACTTCACGACTGTGTTTCATCCTCAGACAGATGGTCAGTCAGAGATGACCATTCAGACCCTGGAGGATATGTTGCGAGCTTGTGTGTTGGATTGGGGGCAAGTGTTGACAGATCATCTCCCACTTGTTGAGTTCTCCTACAACAACAGCTGGCATGCATCTATTGGGATGGCCCCATATGAGGCACTGTATGGACAGAGATGTCGTACCCCGTTATGCTGGGATGAGCAGAGCAGTGTCAGTGGTTTAGCATCTGATCAGATTCAGGATAATATGGCTCGGGTGGCATTGATCAGAGAGTGTATGCTGACTGCACAGAGCCATCAGAAGTCTTATGCTGACAGGAGGCGTAGACCTCTAGAGTTCAGGGTTGGAGCCCATGTGTGGCTGAGAGTGTCCCCGACACGAGGTGTTAGGCGATTTGGCATTAAGGGGAAGTTGAGTCCCCGATATGTCGGACCGTTCGAGATTCTGGATCGGGTTGGGAGCGCAGCTTACAGGTTAGCCTTGCCTCCGAGATTAGAGGGTGTTCACCCTGTATTTCATGTGTCTCAGCTGAGGGAGTACATACCAGATCCGAGACACATTGTGAGTTATGAGGATTTGGTGGTTAAGCCGGACCACACGTTTGTAGAGCATCCTATTGCAGTCCTAGAGCGAGGTATGAGACGCCTGCGTTCGAAGGACATCTTTATGTTGAGGATACAGTGGTCGAGACGAGGACCTGAGTAGGCTACATAGGAGACTGAGGATAGTATCTAGATGAACTATCCAGAGTTCTATGCCGAGATAGGTGCACCAGTAGGATCACCGAGTAGATCTTAGTACTAGCTTGGTGAGTATTATGTGCTTATATGCTTATATGCTATGATGTGTTTATTTTCATGGTAGCCTTGATGTGATTATGATCTTATTAGATCTTGTTATGCTAGTATGATTCTTGTTTATAGCTGGAGATGGTTCTTTCCTCCATGCTATTGTGATACTTGTTTATAGTTGGAGATGGTTCTTTCCTCCATGCTATTTTGATGGACATAGTAGTGCTGGAGATGTACTTCCTCCATGCCTTTCTGTTATGGTTATGATACGGCTAGAGATGTGCTTCCTCTTTGCCTTGTGATATGTTTATGGTTTGTCTAGAGATGATTTCCCTCTAGGCCCTGGATAGTATAGTTTACTGCTGGAGTTGATGATTTCCTCCATGCTCATGTTTGAGGTTATAGAGAGTGTACATCGGCTTGTGAGTCCGAGTGTTTCGAGGTCTTGCAAGTTTCGGGACGAAACTTGTTTTTAGGGGGGTGAGATGTGAGAGCCCTTTCTTTCGGACCGAGATCGGACCATAGCCGAGATTGGCTTTGGCCGAGATTGGCCTTACCGCACCCGCGGGCACGTATGTCGCCCCTGCGGGTTCCCGCCCCTGCGGCCCTGTGATCCGCCCCTGCGGTTTACGGCGGCTGCAGCCGGTTTTGTTGACTCCTTGACCCGTGTTTTACCTTCCTCTTCGTTTCTTCTCTTACCTTGCTGAGCAAGGGTTTCATTCCATTTCTCATTCCACTCCAACCCTCATTACGTCCTTCTTGCTTCTTCATCCCTTCCCTTGATCTTGCTTGAGTTTCTCTTGAAGTTGTTCTTGAGTTTGGTGCTATTGGTTGTGGTATGTATGTTGTTGAGCTTCAGAGGCCAGATGAGAGTTTGTTTTGTACTTCCTTGGGTGATCACAGCAGTGGAGGTGAGCTCCTTGCTTCTCCTTCCTTTCTTTCTTTCTTGTCTTTCTTCCCTTGAGCTTAGGTTTAGATGTATGTTGATCATAGGATGATGTTTGAATGTGTAGTTATGTGTATGTGTATGAATCTGGAAGAGTATAAACATGGTTTGATCAAGTGTAGAACCGAAGAGAAGCTACGAAGTGTCGTTCTGCACTGTCGCCGCCCCCGCGGCCAAGAGTCACCGCCCCCGCGGATACCGTGCCACAACACCTGCGTCGTGCCAGCGCGTGCCTGCGTTCAGTGTCACCGCCCCTGCGGCTTCCATCTCCCGCGCCCGCGGGTGATCCTTTCCGCCCCTGCGTCCGTAGTTCACGCAGGTGCGTCTTGTCCCGGGACTACCTATAGTTAGGTAGTTCCTTTCCTTTCTAGTACGAGGGAACTAGTATCATGATAGGTACCGGTTTATGACGAGTATGATATAGTTATGCCGGTTACGGCTTTGAGGTTTACGAGTTGGAATTGATCCCCTATGGATCCCTTGGGTCTAGGTGTGACCCTTTGTGTGTGATAGGATTGTGATATATATCTGTGTGCCTTGTATAGGCTGTGTTGTCCTCCAGTTGGAGTGGACATTTCTGGGTTTTGCTCGTAGCGAGATACTTCTGAGATTGAGGTAAGTCCATAGGACTTACTTAGCTGTCATCCTTATATTGGATGTGTGCATGAGTGGTGTTTGTTATATGCTTTATAGCATGCTTCATGTTGGTCACCGACCTATGTTGTATTGACCGCCCATTGTAGTGGTTGTGACAACTTACCCTTTCATCCAATAGTGGAGTCTGGGAAGTTCTCTGTACGCTAGCTAGACTTGGTATACGGGAAAGGTACTGATACCACTCCTTATGGTATACGGGAAGATGTGATGATACCACTCCAGCTAGCTATTGCACGCAGAGGCGAGGATTATATTCCTCGTGTCACTTATTTTCATATACTGATTTATATACTCCTGTGTGTTTAACGTTATAAAGATAATAAACCGGGTAAATGTGTGATATCATGTTGATGTGTTATTGTTTATATGATGTGTGGTTGTGCTCTTGCCTATCTTATATTTGTGTATGGTTAGCTAACGATTTTATACCGTGTTGTAGATCTTTTGCAGGTTAGGAGAACTACAGATTGATCCGGAGGGGTGATCTGCTGAGGGTTCCGTACACAGGGCGTACTCGTGGGTTTTGGGTTATGTATATTGTACGGATTTATGTTGACTTTTGTACTCAGCAGTACTGTGTATTACCTTTTGATCAGTATATATATATACATCAGTTTTATGTTTTGTTTTAATCTATCAGTGCCTTGTTGTAAGGTTCAGTGAAATTGTTGTCAGGCTAGGGCCAGGATCCATTGTGAGATCCTAGCCCAGTAGCACTCCGAGTCCTACGGATTTGGGGTGTTACAAATGGTACGGATGCACCCGACCATATCACCCCGGGCCAGTCGCCGGGATACCCCTAGACTTCACGTAGAGCCTAGGCAAGAGTTCACCGCCCGTTATCATACACTTGAGCCAAAATATATATATAAGGTCGGTGGTCCTAATTACCGGTTTAATTGTTATAATATAACATAAACACACACCACCAAACACACATCAATGCTAATACATAAAATAAATGCTAAGTAAGTCCGGAGACTTACATGAACTGATCGACGGTCGGCCATTACCCGCTACCGTCTAGACGATCGGCCATTACCCGTTATCGTCTATATGCGCATACAATATCAAATACCTGATCAAACGGGGAACATACCCATCAATACATACTCACTCTCAAGAAGTCTTAGACTTCACTCTAGTGATCTAAGCAAGATCACCCAACCCTCAAGCTAGGAATGCATCCTAGGTCCCAAGTACTCATCATACTCTCCACACATGAGACAACCCACAACAGTTCATAATTCCACAAGATAGTAATCCTCAACCAAAGAGGCACAAGCTAGCCTAGAAGGTCCATCATGCTCACATGCTCATATCCATCACTTACATCGAGCCTTAAGGGCTCCTAGGTTCACAACCACTAAGTGGCATCTCACACTACTCTAGATCAATCCTAGGCATGCTACTAAAATGATTCAACAACAATACTAAAGAAGGAACGAAGAGGAAAGGAGAGGAGGAACCTACTGTCGAAGAAACGCAGTCGCGGAGTCAAGTTGGCGCCCCGGCGGAGCAGGAGCCGCCCCTGCGGAACCAGAGGCCGCCCCTTGCGGCGCTGTCGGCCGCACCCGCGGCGGAAGGAAGCCGCCCCCGTGACCGTCGTGTCCTGGAGCCCCGGAGCCTGCCGGGAGCCGCACCTGCGGCCGTCCGCTGCCGCCCGAGCCAAGTGTCTGCTGCCGCCCCTGCGGCCGTGCCGAGCCGCGCCCGCGGCCGTGCCGAGCCGCGCCCGCGGCGTGCTGAGCCGCGCCCGCGGCGTGCTGAGCCGTGCCCGCGGCGTGCTGAGCCGCGCCCGCGGCGTGCTGAGCCGCGCCCGCGGCGTGCTGGTCCGCCCCTGCGGCTGTCCGCTCCCGCGGTCTTGTTGAGCCGCCCCCGCGGGTTCTGCGCAGAACGTCGTCTTCGACTTTGGATCCTTGGCTCCAAAGTCCTTCTTCTCTTGCTGGATCTTCTCCAAACACTCTCCACGGGTCTTAGGCACCTCTCCTTGACCTAAACGAGCTAAGAACCTAGACATGCACAAGGGTTGAGCAAAAACCTCTCCAACCTTCATCCATGGCCATGGATGAAGGAGGAAGGAAGAAGAAAGGAAAGAGCAGCAAGGAAGAGAGGGAACGAAGAGGGAGAGCTTACCAACAGCTAAGAACACCTTCTGCAGTCCACCACAGATCCTCAGCACCAAGGGAGATGAGAAGAGAGCAAAGAGAGGAAAAGAATTGAGTGAGGAAGAGTGGAATGGGATCTAACGTGAGAAAGGAGGAGACAAGGAAGAGAGAGGGAAACAAAGTCTGAAAAGTGGGTGTGGGGATCAAGGGGTCAGCTGACCTCTTGTCCCTCACCCGGACCGAGGGGTCGGAAATGACCCTTGGCATTTTTTTAACCCGGAACGAAGGGTCCGGAACGCGGAAAAAGAGGAAAAACGACGAGTCGGCTCGGGATTTTTCTTAGGAATAAATCCCGGCTCTCGGCATCTCGGGATTACGGAAAACTACAAAGTGATCTAAGTCCGGAATAAAATTAATAAAATTCCGGACGTTACATCATTCTATCCTCATACTCGTACCTAGCATGCTACTACCGCTCATACTAGGAAAGGAAAGGATCTACCTAACTCTAGGTAGAACCGGGACAAGACGCACCTGCGTGAAAGAGAGACGCAAGGGCGGAACACAGGCAACCGCAGGCGCGGCGGCACTCAGCCGTGGGGGCGGTGACACAGGCCGCTGGCAACGCTGGCACGCAGCTGGCACGGCGCGGGCGCTACGGCACAGGTGCCGCGGGGGCGGTGACTTCTGGCCGCAGGGGCGGCGACAACGCAGGAAGTTATCCCGCGGCTTCTCTTCGGCTCTTCTCGTGATCAATCACATCTTCACTCAACCAAAGTTACATACAGGTATATACATACATAAACCCACATCAATACACACCTATACATGCATCTAAACCTAAGCTAAGGATATGGAATCAAGGGAAAGGAAGAAGAGAACAAGGGAAGGAGCTTACCACAACTGTGGCCTAGCAAGGGAAGAACAGAACTAAGGTCTCGTAGGCTGGCTTCAAGCTCAACATACAACATCCACAAGCCTCACAACCACAAGGCACAACTAACCTCTTCTCATCAAGGAGACGCAAGAACAAGATCAAGGAGGGAGAAGGTGAAGCAAGGAACGTGAGGGAAGCTGGAGGGAAAAGTGAAGAACAAACCCTTGATCGGCCAAGGGAAAGAGTAAGTAAGGAGAGAGTAAAGCACGGGTCAAAGGTCAACGAAGACGGCTGCAGCCACCGGAAACCGCAGGGGCGGCAGCCAGGGCCGCAGGAGCGGAAACCCTCAGGGGCGGCACCCCCATCCGCGGGTGCGGCTAAGCCACAACTCGGTCGAAACTAGTCTCGGCTAAAGATCAAACTCGGTCCAAGAACTAAGGTTCTTACACTAGCCGATTTGAAAGACTCGGAACTCACCCGCCTCGCTATGCCTGTGCCTACACCCGTGCGCCATAGAGAGTGATTGAGTTTTCTGCTTGATTTTATCTCGCCTTTGATTTGATTGTAGGATTTGCGAGATATGTCTTCTTCAACATTACTAGGCTTTTTCTTCCAGATCCGAAAAAAGGAAGCTTTGCTTCCCACATCAAACAGCCTGGATTTGAGAGATTTGGATTCTAGGAGAGCTTTGTCGCCATGAATTCCATATGAAGGAGGGATCTGAAGCAGTAGATATTTCCGATGTTTAGCGATTGTAGATTTCCATTTTGAGAGGTTTCGGGGAAGGGGAGGAGCGGATGCTGGCTGCGCGTGGAGCGCGTTCTTATTTTGTGAAATTAGGTTTTCTGCTTTCATTGTTTTTTTACAATGAAAGCAGAAAACCTTGATTAGGCTATTGTTGCAGTTAAAGTTTAAAAAAAATTACAAATCACACAAAACTAAAAAAAATTAGGCTATTGTTGGTAGAACTAGAATTTATGTAGCTTTTTGGTACCCTTGATTAGACCTTTTCATATCTGGGTAGTCCGTCCGCTTAAAAAAACGGGTGGTATGAGCATAAGAAAAAGTCCGACCGGGACAAAAAAAAAAAAAAAAAAAAAAGGACCTGTCGGGCCGGATCCGGACACCACTCTAAGCCCATGCGTGCCAAAGTGTCCGGCCCGGATATAAATAAATTAATATAAAAACATATATATTATAGTGTATATATTTAATAAGCATAATATACAATATTTAATATAGTTATATATAATGTAATTTTTATTTTATTTTTTTTGATAATGGAAAGCGGTTAGATTGGCCTACCTCCTAGAGGTAGTCCAACCTAAAGCATCCTTGCGGATGAGAACACAAAGTTCGGGATCTTCAGAAAAATTGGTGTTGGGGGTCGAGATTCCCAGATGGGTCAATCGGTCAGCAACACAGTTTATCTCTCTGAAAATATGCCTAACATGGACCTCGTCAAAGAAGCGAAGATCCAATCTGGAGTCGGATATAATCATCGCGACCTCCCACGGACAACTCCACAAACCTTGGAGTGCCTTGATTACACACAAGTTATCACCTTCGATTTCGATCTTTTTAATTTGTAGTCTAATTGCCTCTTGTAACCCAGATTTGAGTGGAAAAGCTTCGGCTTTTATGACCGAATTGAAATTTTTTTTTTTAGCGTCGAGGACGAAAGATATCGCCATTGTGGTTCCGA
Organism: Fagopyrum tataricum; assembly: GCA_002319775.1. Taxonomy (NCBI): domain Eukaryota; kingdom Viridiplantae; phylum Streptophyta; class Magnoliopsida; order Caryophyllales; family Polygonaceae; genus Fagopyrum; species Fagopyrum tataricum. The sequence goes on along the minus strand of CM008279.1, from coordinate 37,848,034 downwards.
ATAACATATCCAATAGATGTGATTCCCGAATCGAGTTTTGATCCATCAAAGTTAAGTTTAAAGAAGCCAGGTTTTGATTTTTCCCATTTAATATTGTGTTTTTTCCGTTTGTTTGAGATGTAGCTTTTTGGTTGTTGTTTTATATTGTAATCGTCCTCATCAGTTATGTTAGTTTTCCAGTTATGTATTTGGTTTTTGATAAAAGTGATAACCTTATTATCAGGGCCCATAGGTTCATTACTAAAGATAATTTTGTTCTTGAAGAACCATATACTCCACCATGCAGTAGCAAGGTTTGTAAATTTTTTTGTTCCTATTCTGTCTTTAATTTCTTGTAGGATGACATGAGCTTTTTTATTTTGGAGGTTAATTTTGTTAAGTTCGGTTAAGATTGTTCTATCGATTTTGGCGATAATTTGTTTAGTGTGATGGCATTCCAAGAGCAGGTGTAGTAGGTCCTCAAGATGATGATTGCAAAGTTCACAATGCCTCGTTACAGCAATTTTTCTTTCGTCAAGTTTTGCTTTTGTCGGAAGTCCATTAACAGAAATTTTCCAAATAAAGTTTTAAATTTTGGGTTGGGTATCCAGTTTCCAAATCCATTTACAAAAATGGTTTGGTTGGATATTTGATTCCTCTTCAATCATGTCATAAGCCGATTTTGTAGAAAACCATCCATTTTTACTACATCTCCAAAATAGTCTATCTTGGATCTCATTTTTCGGGATGATTGTTTCCTTTATCTTTCTCAGAATATCCGGGTTTATGAAGTTTTGGAGCTCATTATCAATTTTGTTGTTATCCCACTCTCTTGAGTTATTAATGAAGTGACTAACTTTAGTGCTTGTATCAATTTGGTTGGTATTTTGCACCATTTTTATTAGTGGTATCGTTGTTACCCAGCTATCGTGCCAAAAGTTTATGGTTTTTCCGTTTCCAATCTGCCAGATGATACCTTTTTTGAACTCGGTTTTGAGTTTCATAAGATTGTTCCATTGCCACGAAGCTCCACCTTTCAAATGGTAATGGAAAATGTTCTTATTTTTTAAGTATTTCTCATTTATAGTTTTAACCCATATATTGTTTGGTTCTGCTATAATTTTCCACGGGAGTTTCATTTGTAGCGCTTTGTTTGAAATTATAGATTTTCCTATCCCAAGGCCACCATTCTTTTTTGACTTACAAACTGTGTTCCAACTAATAATGGGTTTGTGTTGGTCTCCTTTATTCCAGAAGAATTTTTTGTAAGTTTTATCCAACTCTTCCAAGTTATGGCTTGGGAGCATAAAGCTTTGCATGGTAAATGTAGGTTTAGTTGCAAGGTTGTGTTTTATGAGTGTGTTTCTACCTTCTTGTGAAAGGGAGTTTGTTTTCCATTTTAGAAGTTGTTGTTTAGCTCTAAGGTTAGTTTCACCAAAAGTTTCTTTTGTCACTCTTCCATTTATGATTGGACATCCAAGATATTTGTCAAGGGATGTGGTGTGACACATATTTAGAGCATTTTTTAATTGGTTGATATTATTATCACTTGTATTTCTTGTTGTTTGGAAAGCCGATTTCTGGTAGTTAATTTTTTGACCATAAATAGAGCAGTACATATCCAGTATTTGCTTTACCCTTAGACAAGAGGCAACATTTGCTTTAGCAAAAATGATCATATCATCAGCAAAGGATAAGAAGGGGATAGGTGTAGCTTGTCTACAAACAGAGAAACCAATATGGTTATCGTAATTGTTGCAATCGTCTTGAAGCATTTGTGTAAGAATTTCCGCTCCCAAAATAAAAAGGTAAGGGGATAAGGGGTCACCTTGTCTTAGTCCTTTCTCGGGAAAGAATTGCTCTGTTGGTCCATTATTTACGAGAACAGAGAAAGACATTGTAGAGATACACTCCCTAATCAATCCAAAGAATTTATCATTGAACCCAAACTTTTTAAGTATAAGAATGATGAATTCCGAATTAACTTGGTCATAGGCTTTTTCCATGTCAAGTTTGATGGTTGTCCATCCTTCTTTGCTCTTTTTTGAGCGAAAAGAGTGGAAAATTTCATGAGCAATAAGGATATTGTCATGAATCGATCGATTAGCCACAAAAGCTCCTTGAAGAGGATGGATGAGTTTAGACATGATAGATTTCATTCTTTTTGTTAAAATTTTAGCTATTATTTTGTAGATTGTTGAGCAAAGACTTATAGGTCTAAAGTGGTTAATTGAAGTGGGATTATCCGTTTTGGGGATCATGGTTATGAAAGTATGGTTGATTTGTATTAACATTTTTCCACTTCTGAAAAAACCTTTCACTGCTTTAGACACATCCGTTCCCACAATATGCCAATATTTTTGATAAAAGCCAGCCGGCATACCATCAGGTCCGGGAGATTTATCACACCCAATATCGAACGTTGCATTTCTAATTTCTTCATTATTTGGAGATTTTGTTAGGAGAAGGTTGTCCTCCGGGCTAACTTTATTTTTGATAAGTTGTAATTTCTCATTAAGAAGAGATTGGCCAATTGGAGTTTTCGAAAATTTGCTTTGGAATTCTTTTTTTACTTCTGGTCGGATCTCAGCTTCAGAGGTTAGAACAACACCCATTCTGGTTGTAAATTCTTTTAGATTTTTCCGATTTCTTCTTCCGGTAGCAATACGATGGAAATATTTGGAATTTGTGTCTATATTTTTCAAATGCGTGTTTTTTGATCTTTGTCTCCAATATCTTTGGTGAAAAGAAAGTAGTTGATTTTGTTTAGTTAGGAGATTCCTTTGGGTGTTTTCGATGTTTTGATTCACCTTGTTAGTTGGATTGCTTTGAATTTCTTGTAGTTTCAACTCAACATCTTTAAATTGCTTGAAAATATTTCCGAAGTTTGTTTTGCTCCATTCTTTTGCTTTTGTTTTTAGAAGTTGGGTTTTTCTTATAAGTTTAAACATTTTATTCCCATTATAGATGGAACGCCAAGTTTGTTTAACAATATTCTCAAAGGATTTCCGTTTAGTCCACGTCATTTCGAATTTAAAAGAATGTGGGGTGAACGTCACCGTTCCTTCTAACTCCAAAGTAATTTGGCAGTGATCCGAAATGGTGAATGCGTGGTTTTTAGTTTTTAAGTTTGGGTACCATTGAATAATTTGATTATGAACCAAAACACGATCTAATTTTTCAAGGATATTACTCGGACCATCCTGTTTTTTCCTCCAGGTAAAGTTGTTACCAGTAGTTTGGATATCTTCCATATTACATGAATTCTTAAAGTTCAATAGTTTGTTAAATCTATTTGAGTTGATTGTGACCCCTCCATGTTTTCCGAATGTTGTTGAATTTCGTTAAGATCTCCCAGCAAGATGCAAGGGAGGGTGGACTCTCGAATAAATGTGGAAATTGAGGTCCAGAATTGGTTCTTTGAGGCTTCTTGTGGAGGAGCGTAAGCGAAAATGATATTCATTTTATTATTCGACTTGTGACAGATGAATTCGATGCAAATGAATCGGTCATCTTTGTGTATAATACTTATTGTTTGGTTACTTAGTTGGTAAGATTTCCATAATAGGCATAAACCTCCCGCCCTACCAATAGCAGGGCATAACACCATGTTGTCGAATCCTGCGGATTTCCATAGGCAGTCCTCAGGTGGTTTTTCAGATTTGGTTTCGACAAGAGCGATAACTTTAATCTTGTGGATTTTACATACAGCATCGAGGTTTGTCCAGACGTTACTCCGACCCATTCCTCTAATATTCCAAAAGTTGACTATCATTTAACGCTTTTAAAGTGAGAAATTAGGAGAGCATATATGCCCGGTAATCCTAATTCCTTAGATAAGCGTACTTTTAATTTTTGAATTTTTGGGTACACCAAATTGTAAAATGAAGCGACAGGTTGGATCCGCAACCGACCCTTAGATCCACCCCAAATCACGCAGTTTGAGTCGATTAAAATGGGTTGTAGCCCAGATGGAATGAGTTTTGGCCCTTGAGATGAAACAAAGGGCATCTCATATGTTTTGCATTTTTTCCTTGTTATAATTCGGGTCAACCAAGAGATATCAATTGGGCAATTCTTTTGTTTATAATTTTGTAGATAAATAGGGATTGTGTTCCACTTATAGCGGATATTACAATTGTAGTCAGTTTTGGCCCATTTATTGCAAGTAGTCCAATTAAAAAAAATTGTTAAAAATTTAGACAGCTGATCTGCTAATAATTTGGGCGAGCTGCACACATTCAGAGATAGGACAAACTGTTCGAAGCCTTTCTTAGCATGGCAATGGTGAGTAATGATTTTTATTTTATATGGCATTATGGCTTTGAAGCCTTGCTTAAAATCAGAAATATCACCCGAGACAGTGATATCAAAGACCTTATTAACGTTAATGGGTTGTAGCCCAGAACAAAAGGGTTGTAGCCCATGATAAAGGACCTTCTCATACTTTTTACATCTTTTCAAAACACAAATCCAGATCGGCAAGCAACCAAGAAGGACCGAATAACAAGGATTGGTAACAAGATTATAGCAATTCCACACTCTCTTGATAAAGAGGATACACTGGTGATTGGACATGATAAAACCGCGTTTGTTGATCAAACAAAGCCTCAGGCCCATTGCGAAATCCTGTAGAGATGACATCGTCATTAGTTAGTATAGCCATTGTAAAAACATATTATGCAGAAGACAAGATAGCAGAGTCAAAAGAGAACAACCCCTCGATTCCTCAATCTTTCTTATTTTTTGTATTGTAGAAGAATGAGAGCAAGAAAGCAAAATACTTTCCTGACCCATCATATGGTAAGGTGAACAAAATCTAGAGTCGTCCCGTGGTTCGCTTGTAAATTTGGGGTCTTAAATGGTTTGACCGATTGGACCATTAGATTGCCAGTACTCCCCTACCCCTAACAATGAAGTAGACATGTCAAAACCTTACTGCCTATAGGTTACACATACTTGATCTATTTTTTTGGGCACATTTATAAAATAATTTTTAATAAAAAAAAATCACAGGACCAAGAAACAAATCGTAAGAGGATGAAACGAGAAGCATGATGTATAGCACTATAAATTGGTAAATGCAAAATTACTCCACATAACCCTGCCAACTAACTCAAATAATCTACAAGCATTGGAACACCTCTTTCTCTTTAATACGTGCCAAAAAGATAACAAAATTTACACATGAAGATTGGACGGAGAAATGAGTAGGCACGCACATTACCGACTATACAAAAATGGAACATGTCATCATTTCTTTTACTTAATTTAAAACTCTTTCAACTCCTGATATGTATTTCAAATTATGCAAATGTGGGTAATTTACGAAACAAGTATGTGCTGATCTGTGCTGTGCTGATCTGTGCTGTGCTGTATGGGTGAGGGTTTCTTGAGTTTTGGTCGAAACTATCGAACCACCCACCAAAGGAAAACTCATCTGCCAAGGAAGAAACCTTCTTCCTTAATTTAATTGTATATACATTATACGTAAAATCTTCTTCTCTTCCTGTTGGAGATATCTGCGACTTCTTCCTTGTATATCCACTTTCGCAAGTCATTAGTAACATATTATATTTCTCAAAACTATTTTTTTTTTTCACGTTTCAAGTTTATGAATTCATCCTACCCCCACCGCAGAGCCTCAGCATAGGATGCCGACCCATATGGCCATATCCATATGCCTGTTTTGTAACGTTTTTTGAAAATAGAAGTCTAAAAACAAAAAAGGTAAATTGAGATTTACAGTCATAATCGCACTCACTTTCTGTAACTGCAAAAGGCACAGACAATGGGTCAATGCCTTGTTTTCTACAATTCTCTGCAGCGTCCAAATTAAATCTGCAGCTCTTTCTCTCCCTCTCTCTCTCATTATCATCCCTAGTCCTAACTCCTAACCCAGAAAGAAAAAATAATGAAGGGAAGTGCATCTGCTCATCTTAAGCTCATCGTCTCCATCTTCCTCCTGCTTCTTTTCGCATCTGCATCATCCGAGACTGCAATCTTTGCACCAAAAACTAGACAAGGTAAAAGAGATCCATGGTAATTAACCTTTTTTTGCTTTGAGTGAATAAATTCTGAATAAGATTGGTCTTTCACACTCATACACAGGTCATCAGACTAATGAGATTCACTCAACTAGAGAGGAGGATTTCTCGAATGTAAGTACTCTTCTGGATCTTATGAGTACTTATTTTTAGTTTTTTATTTTATTAAATTTATGATTCAGCTTATGGGGAGGGAGACGGAGGAATGCAAGAGAGAAGACGAAGAATGCATGGCTACAAGGATGGTAGCGGAGGCACATTTGGATTACATTTACACCCAAAAGCAACATCACCCTTAAGAATTAAGACAAGGAAATTGCAAAAGCAAGCTAAGGCTTATTGCTTTTTACCCTAATTAAAATAATGATTATTTAATTAGTTTTCGATGTCATTTGCCCTTACTTAATGCATGCATTGCTACCGACTCATCACTGCCTAATTGCATATCACATTCCAACTATGCATCTCATCCCTAAACTAATCATATCTTCATTCCCATCTCATCAAAGTTAATACCTTAAAACAAAAACACAGAAATTCCATACTATCGTCTAAACAAATACTATTTGATGGACTAATCTGATAACAATCTGTTTGCGTGATTACAATCTAGCAAGCACATCATACATATCATCAAACAAGGGCCACAAGAGCGCTTCGAGGAATTTGAGATGCCGCTTTCATTTCACTTTTACTAGTTACTAGTTTCAAGTTACATGCAAAATTATGAAAATGAACTAGTTTTTTTTTTTTGTTTGGTTTTATACAATTCAATTCTATTAATGGAGGATTTAAAATAAATGGTATCAACCGAGATCAACTTTACTGTTACCAACGGCTGATGAATCTGCAGGCATTTCCTACATGAACATCATTTCATCTCCCAAGTCAGCACTCTCAAGATGGTACTCAACAGATGTATTAATACTATATGCAATCTACCCTGCATCAAACAAGGCAATTACATGAGAATATTCACAGTATATTCATATATTAGAATGATGGATGTCCTCGAGTACTTACCTCAAATGTCCAGAATTCTGAAAATCACTCGAAAGACAATTGCTTTTGTTATGTGCAGAAGAAAAAAAGAACCTATTCATCATAACTCTGCTTTTTATGCGATCAGCTGCATGGCTGAGGTGCAGCAGACTTTATAAGCAGCCTAAGTGATTCCATTATGCTTGCAAAAGATGGACGCTTCCATGGCTCTCTGCAAAAACAAAGTAGTTAGTTCATTAACTCGACAGATGAGATGCAGCAGGCTTCTAATCAATTCATCATTCACTCTTCCCCAATCTCTCATTTTAATGCACCACTCACGTTGCCCAGGATGCCTCAATTATGGCTGCAACTTGAGGATTTACATCCCGAGGAATTTCAAGTCTTTTCCCCTTGAAGCCAACTGCTGCAACCACCTACAACAATGAATATCAAAGGATCCTATCAAGATTGTGAAAGAGAAATGTTCACGAAACCAAATAAACACACATAATATATACGTAGATATATACATATACACATACTTACACAAATATGCAATCTATACATTTATGTACACATTTACAGAGGTTGGTTTAGGCCATTAGGTGAGGATCATTTTCGTTCATCTATTATACTAGTTCATTTTTAAAACATACTAACAGTTCATTTTCATGCTTACTCTTAAAAAATGAAGTCTTAAATTTTTCATAACTAAAAAAACAAATTAGTATAGGAAAAATGAACCAAAATCCTCTTCACCTCAGCACAAGCATCCTCCTCACCCGAATCGGAATCTATATTTATATATATGTATGTATGTATGCACGCACAAGCAAACTAACATTAAGAAACATCAAAGACAAGCCTGGCCATCTAATTGTTTCAATAATTACATTTCTAAACATGATGTGAAAGAAACCAGGACTAGAAACCACAACAAAATGGGATTTCCTAGGATAGAATAATTCATTTCTATGATCCCACTGAAGTTCGCAGTTATTGTAAATTGCTATATTGATACTCCTAAACCAGGCAAAGCCTCTACTATACCATGCACCAACTGTACCAGTGATCAGATAAATTTGGTTTTAGAACTTGACAATTGTGGCAGGTTTCGACATATTTCTTACCATTCAAGATTAATTACAAACAGAAACTCCTACACAGGAGACACAAAAGTAAATATATAAACTCAAGAAGACAAACCTGTGCAGGATTTAAGCTTCCCCATGGTTGCTGCATTGTAGCAAGCTCCCACAATATAACACCAAAGCTGTAAACATCCGATTTCTCATTTGATGGCTCATCTCGAAGAACTTCAGGAGCCATCCACTCAGGCTGATCATTTTTTTAGGGAAAATGTCACAGCCAGTAAATAAAGAAGACAGCCTAATCTTACATAATAAGTTTTCAACACTTACAGTCCCAGCTGCAGACTTTGATGATAAAAAGGTGTTTGCCTTTAGACGGGATAGGCCAAAATCACACACCTGAACAACAGAAGTACTAATGGGTTGAAAATAAAATCACAGTATCAACTATCCACACATAACAAGCAGCTCAGGCAAGTACAGATGTTCCTTAAATTAAAAGACGTGTCTAAAAAAATATGAGATACAATCAAAAGAGCGAGTACATAGTCCTTATATACTTCTGTATAATTAATTTTTACCTTCACTGTATACTTTTTGTCCACCAGTAAGTTAGGAGACTTGAGATCCCGATGAACAATAGGAGGATTACGCTTGTGAAGATAGTTCATTCCCTTCGCCTGAAGATGAGGTGCAGACTCCGTTAATCAAATTTAAATACAATAAAAATAATGCAAGCTCAAATGAGAAAATAAATAAATAAATAATTGCCGATTTATTACAACAGAACTAATGAACGAAAAGGAGAAAAAATGAAACCACCGAACAAATAAGTGGATGGGTTAAACAACATAAAAAAACTTGCTTACCACATCATAAGCCATATTTAGACGACGTCTCTCATCCAGCATTTCCCTAGCACCAGGTTTGTGCAAAAGTCTAAACAAACTACCCCTGCAGTCGAAACCATTATCAATAGTATGAACACAAAATACGCTAGCAGATGCAAAACCAAGAGACAACACAAAGAAAGCATCACCAACCTTGACAAATATTCTGTCACTATTGATAAATTAGGTGGCTGCGTCACTGCACCCATAAATAGAACAATGTTCGGATGTCGCAAAGTTTTCATTATTGCCACCTGATAAAAAAACATTGAGGAAATATTAAGAATTTAATGATAGATATGATTGCCAGTAGAAATGAATTTTTCGATCTAAAGAACAAAATTGAAGAACTGAATGAGGAATACCTCTCTCAAGAATTCCTTGAAGCGTTCTGCATGGAAATCCTGTTCCATTAAAATTTTCACAGCAACCTCCTGCAAAAAGATCATCATCTTGATTAGAAATTTTTTTAAAAAAAATTCACAATGTACTCTTGCTCCATCAGTAACCCCAGCTGAAGAAATTTAGTTCCAAATTCAGGGGGCTGTGTTACAGATTTTACAATAGAAACATCATAACTTTAATTGCCACAAGTTCCTTCTGCAGTCACATACAACATCTGGAGACTTAAAGCGTTATATTTCAGAACTATTCCTCAAAAGTAAATGCCAAAAAGAGGGGTTCACAAAAGATGTCATGGAGAGGATAGATGAATCTTGAAACACATACATTCTTAGATAATTTTACTGGAATAGCCTTGCATTGAGTAAATTTGGCTTTTATTTTGCAGGTGTTCATGTATCTTAATGTAATTTGATAATTAGATTGCTTTCTTAACCTAAAAACTACTAATAGGTCTTCACTGGAAAAGGTTGCCCGAGCAATAAACACGTCAAATATGCAGCAAACCAATCACATATATCAAACTTGATTTTAAATTTAGACATCATTTTAAGTAGAAAAAAATTGATTGTGCTTACCATAGCTAAAAGGTTAAAATCACACAAGTGCAAATAAAATATCAAGCCTCATAGCACCAAAAACATTTTCCAAGCTATTAATTCGACTCTTATTACCACCATCTTCTTGGTGTTTCGTAAGTAGATGTGGATCTTGTAACGGGTTATCACATTTCACAATAAGTGTCAAAAAAAAAAAATGTTTCAACAACTTGGGAGCCAATCCTCTAGATATCCAATCTGGTCTAAAGTTGATATTTTATATCCAAGATCTAACCCAAAGAACCAGGTTGAATTTTATATATGACAACAAACACATTAAATGATTTAAATCGATACCAAAATTTATAAGATAGTGAAGTAGCTAAATGCTTGGAAACTGGCTCACTAGTCTGCTCTTGCGAGTACATAGTATCATTGAATTCATCTGATAGAAACCCATTTTCCAGATAAAGTAATTTCCTCACACTAGCACGGGCATCCTTCACAAGGACCGTACTAAAGTGTTACCAATCATTATTTCAGAAAATGAATGTAGCATAGTTTAACTTACGAAGTTCAGTTTACAAATTAATTAGCACATTAGCACAAAGTGTGCTACTCTTGCAAAATACTGGCCATCAAGGAATTATGGACAACAATGAAATGTGTAAAGAGACACAAAAAAACAAAAATTGCAAGTATTACAAAAGTTGTGCATGCCACAAGTTCTACATCAGTTGGAAAAAAAGACTCACCGAACCATTCCATTCACCACGATGAACAGTTCCAAAAGAACCTGCAGCATAGAATCAATATTTATTACCTTGGTGAGTTCACTACCAAGGAACAGGTTCAAGCTGCTTTATACAATCCATATTCTTTTGCAAAATATATAAAACTGAAAAGATAAAAGTGTAACAAATAGAAGAAGGGGGAAATTAAAGGGCACAAATGAGGGAGAAGGTGATGGAACCTGATCCAATCCTTTCATTCAAAATTATTTCACTCCATGGAATCACCAGCTCATCAAGATGCAGGTTGATGTCTCTAATAGGTCTACTTAGGACATGATTTCCATCAAGTAACTGCATACTGTTGAATGGTAAATTTTGATGGGCACCCCTATTTCCAGTTGGAGGGGCAAGTTTTGGAGCGATACTAGGTGAAATAATATTTTGTGAAGTATTAGAAGACTCATATGCTTCCGGATTTCTGTCATGAGCTGTCGTTTGGGGGGCTTTTGATGTTATTTGTAACTGAGAAATCCCTTCATTAACCAAAGCACCTGAGATGTTATATAAAATAAAAAAGAAAAGTGAGATATCATGTTGCGATATATATAACGAGCCAGTACTGTAACTACAAAGCTTAGGTCTGACTGACTTTCCGTGCATGGATAGTTATAAAGCTTGATCCTAGTTCCAACCCCCTAATTCTTGACTCCTGCTTAAAGAACAGCTGACACAAGATTTCAATAACTAACATTCCATCAGCCACCTTATGTTCCACATGTGCATTATTAGAATCATTCTAGAAGTATGAAGTTAAACTGGTAATGTCAACAGCACCAGTAGCTGCACCACTGCAGTTGGACAACCAAAACCTCTCCACAAAAAAAATACAGCAACAAATCTTTTGGACACGATTGATCTCTGCATCTCAATTGATTTGTCATCATACAAGCAATCAAGCCTATTAATAGACCAATTGAGCCTTTTCAGCAGAAAAGCTCCAAATACAGTATCCCTTGCAGGTTATTGATTATGCCACAGCACAGAAGCATTTCCAAATTCACTTTTTATTGACTTGGATACATATCATTAAACATCACGAAATATCCTTTCCCATTGAAAAAATTAATTCCTTTTATGAAAAATTAAAAACCATTATATTTTTCCGACATTTACCAAAGAAATGCAGAAATGCATATACAAATAAAATTTAACCAAATCAGAGATATTAGTCATAGATTCTTCAAACAAAACAATCACCTGTTGAAGCCTCCTCAAATACAATATTCAGATATTGGCAATCTGTAAAATACTGCCTGGCAAGTGCTTTGAAATCAATAGCAGGTTCAACTTGTTTAAATCGGGGAAGTCGCAATGGTGAAGAAATTGAGATGGAAGATGGACCATTAATCATAGAGTCAAGCCCACATAAGCAGCCTGGACTACCAATCAAATCAACCAGGTGCTCCCTGAAACATATGCAAATTACATATGAGAAATTACAACACAACCCTTTTCCATCAGAGGCAAGGAGATAGGAAGTACAAGTGTAAAAGGAACTCCATATTATAAAGGACATTGGCCCTCAGTTCTAAATGTCATTGCTCAACCCAATACACAACCTTGCACATAATATAAAAGGCCCTTTTAGAAATTTACAAGGGAGCCGTTTCAAGATTTTTGGATCTTCCTTGAATCCTTGTACAGTTGTGAGCTAGGAATAAAGGATGGGAGAAAACTTCTAGGTAGAAGGATAAATTATTCTTTCTCTTGCCAAATTAGGACATTACAGCATCCATGGATGCAATATTAGCAGGAGCAAGCATCACCAGAGAGTAAAAAAACAAGGATATAGCACAGACGAATTCTGACCCAAAAAACCTCCAGATATTTCGTTTTTCAGGATCCTAAAAACCTCCTGAGATTGCTAATATGATTGAATTATATGATTAATGCCTAAAATGACATTCATTTTGAGACAAGTTTAAAGGCCTAATACCAACGAATTTTGAGACCGAGGGAGTATAAAATAGAGTGACCGATTTCATTAACCCGTGCACGGCGCGGGGGGGGCAAAACAATAATTATATTATAGTTGACCTTGCACTTATCCTTCGCTTCTTGGGAAATTATCTACTAAGCATGAAATAACAGGTCATCTTGCATGTTATATATTGCATACTCCGGATGAGACTATGAAACAACAAGAGCATTAACTGAAAAACTCATTACCCCTCCGAATTCAAAGAATCTAGCAAATATACTATTTTTACCCTTACTCGTTACTCCACTTTTTTTCTTTACTAAAAACCACAACAGACATTCTTCTAAGGACTACAAGGACAAGTTTGTAAATGAAACACCAAAAAAGTCTAGAATGACAGTTATTTTAAACAAAACTAGAAAAGCTAAAATGACATGTATTGTGAAAGTAGTATTACAAAAATGCATTTCATTCCATTGCTCAACCACAACCTGCTAAATACAGGGGTAACAGGGTTAATATTTATAGATCAAGATATATGGTCAAACTTACCTATCAAGACCGAAACGTACTAGACAAGACGTAGCATCAACTCTAGGACAGTACTTGCAGCCTCTCACAACTCGACAGGGTAAATCAATTGTATCAGCAAGAACCTGCCAAAAAGATGGTGAATTTTAGTCACATTGAATATTTTATCCTCTGTGAAGCTTCTCTTTACAACCTCCTTGTCTACAATAGCAATGACACATTACAGAGGAACAATAGTCCCCTGGGAAGACATTATATCATAAATTCAAACTGTTTTAAAACATTTTTCAACCCAGAACATATTGATTTCAGCTGACAAGGGAAATAATCAAGGCAAAAATTAGAAACAACACCATCAACTTTTCAATATTTAAAACGGAACTGTGATCCACTGATACATGCCGGAAAGAATGCACAAGAGTTACCAGTTACCACGCAGCTCCACATTCAATTGAAGATGCTAGTACATCTAAGTGATTATGAGACAGAGCAAGACCTTACCTTGAAAAGCAGGGCACGGTGTCTACACAGGCCAACAGGCAGGCTACCAACAGGAATCACAATAGACCGCAAGCAGTCCTTAATATTATCACTATGATTCTTCCAGTTTGGAACAAGGTCTTCCTCTCTGATAAAAGCTGCACCCCTTAGGGGAAAATCAAGAGAACATTTACTTTAACCGAATAAAGAGTGTCGAAGGCCTTCAGGAAAGATACTTGCGGTAAACAGACATTCAAGATCACTCAGTACTCACCCCATGTTATTGCAGACCAACTTTGCTAGCTGTTCAACCACTTCTTCTGTGCTGATACTACTATGCGATATGTTGCGAACGTGATTCTGCATTTCCTTCAATCTGGGATCACTCCACTGATCAAACAAAACCACCTCAAGTGAGAACTCTTCTCTAGGATCAACTGACTTTAGGCACTCAACAGAAGGTATACGGCCGCTTTCTTGTATATCATTGCACATAGTCCATACAAATGGATCGATTCCATGAATCAGGTAAAACCCATCAGGAACCTTGTCAAAGTATGATAAGCTTCCATTTACCTTTGTAATAAAGAAAAAAAGGGCAATAAAGATGAGAGTCAACCAAACGGACCTGATTTGTACCTCATAAGACAAGGGAAACAATTAAGAGCACCAAGGGTCAGTTTGGTAAACAGACCTAAAGCAACTTATGAGACCATATAAGGTAAATGATAGGGTAATAACGTGCTCATATGAACATCTTATATGGAAAAAAAATTCATTTTCCATATATGGCTGAAATAACCAAATGCTCATAATGAAGTGAATTGATAGTTAAAAGAATCCACGTCCAAGAGCTACAAACCACCATGTATTTGATCACTATAATCAATGATACCCCCTAATCACCTATATTCCAAAAATGCTCTCACATACCCTCAAGCGTCCAGACAATAAAAAAATAAAAAAAATTCTCATTCATAGATAATCGAGAAGCTGGCACAGATAGTCTGTTGAGTTCATCAGGCAGTAAGGCACAGAACACGTTCACATAAAACCAAGCACCTCAGTGCTCAAATGTTGCAATTTTTGTCTAACATTAGCCTCTATACTTCATCCAATCCGGCATTTCGTCAACTTTAAATCCAAGATCTATGATGCTCCAATTGCTTTCCTAGCACTAAAAGGCCACAATGACCGATTTAATCCTCAACGTAAAACCCTAGCTACACTAATTTAAACATCAGCGCAAAAACCTAGCTGCACGAATTTCATCCAATTACTGGAAAACCTATATACAAAACACCATAAGACAATATGCAATGGCTAAAGTCACTCAAGAACATACCCAAAACCGATGAGAAAAAGACTCTGCTGATTCCGAAGAAGATGACCGAGAAGTCGACTGGTTTGGCGCAGGATCCAGAAAGTTAGGGTCATCAGCACAGGTCGCCTCTGACGAGAGTCTGAGAGCCAGAGCCAACTGAAGCTGGTAACTCTCCTCCGTCTGCTGCGCCCAGCTCTTGGACGACGAAGAACCTCCGCCTCCAAAACCACCGGTTCCTTCGGCAACCCTAAACCTAGGGTCTACTGTGCCTCCCTCTACATCTAGCAAATAGCTGAAACCATCGGGATCACTAGTAGCGGGGGAGAAGGAAGGCATGTAGCAGTCGCCAGAGAAAGAACTCTCACCGAAGCTACTCCCACTACTTTGCCTGTGAGGCCCAATCGAAGCAGATAACATGCTTCCTGCGATCCGACTCCGTTGATCTGAAACCACTTCCCAATCCAAGTCACAATCTCCTTTCACCTTACCTCTCTCGCCAGAATTCGACTCGTACAAAGACGCCCTGGGATATTTGGAGGCCGCCGGTGATTGATCGTCTACTTGTCTAAGCAAAGTATAGTTCGATCTCTTCCCCGGCATTTCCATGGAAACTTGACGAAATTTAAGGGATGATGCAGCTCAAAGCTCTATGAAACCGCCATTGATGGAAACAGTAGGACAAACTTGAAGCACAGGAAAGCCTAACCCTATCGATTTGCCCCACATGAACTCGATTATCGAGGGAGAAGTTTATATGCGGCATTCAAGTTCGATTTCGGTGGGGGTGGAGTCCTAATTCTATGGGCATTTTCTTTCTTGTTGTCCAATTTTGTGATATAAAATTAGAAATGAACAAGACTGAAAAAAATTATTTCTTCGCCGTAGCTTTCTTTCCGTGCAGCGCCGCAAATTGGTCTACATACTCTGTATTCAAACCTCATTCTCCCCTTTTTTTATTTTATTTTATTTAACTCTGTTTCTTCCGTTTTACGATTGGTTGCCTGGTTGGTGTTGTTAAGTGGGTTCCTCGTATAAATTATGAAACGGAATTGGTAAAGATATGAACAAAAATTTAAAACTTACATATAATCCCTTTGGAAGATCATATTATTTTTTTAAAAAAATAAGCCACAAAGTGTGGGTTTGAAAACATAATTTTATGAAAATTATGGTAGTCTATATTATTTTTTTAAATTTCAAAACAATATGATAACTCGTTCAACGAAATATAAATATAATCTTATAAAAAATAATATTAAATGAAAAGATAAAAATTTTAAGGAATTTTACGCGTATATCAGCTATGATAGTAAACAATCATCAATCGTACCAAAACAAATAAGCTCGTTTAATCAACTACTAGTTTCAACTATCAATAAGTTTTAGTTTCAGATACAATAAAAAGAGGGTTTGCAAACGGACCCGATCATCGCAAGTTAAGTGGACTCAATTAAAAAATATTTTTCGCCGAAAAAAAAATTAAAAAATATTTGTTTTTAATTTCGGTGCATGTTGAAATTCATTTATTTTTTTATTTTACTTGTTTAAATTTGATAGGAGGTTTAACACAATCGTCTTATATTAAAGCTTGGTATTCGACCCAATTCGGTGTGCCTTTTTATATTAGCAACTAGTTTTTTGTTTTTTAGTGACTCTCATTAAGAAATATATACCATAACATCTAAACAATAAAAAAAAAAAATGTTGATGACTTGGTAAATGAGTAACTTTAATACATGCGAATATTTTTGGGGAGATATTCTAAAAATTAACCTGAGTTCTATACATCTCCACTTAATTACTTATGCATCTCCATTTTAAATTTTGATGACAATCTTATCCTCAATATATTCCTATCCATTTTAATTTAAAATATTTTCCCGTTTTCTCCTCTGTGTTGTGTGTCCCTCTCTCTTTCAACCTTACTGTGTTTCCTTACAAAATTTATCGACACTAGACTCACCACTGACCTCCAAAACTTTGTTTTGAATTTCTAGTATGGACAAAATAATTGAATAATGTGTTTGATCCTCAACTGATTGAAATATTAACAAAAACTAAATAATGAAAACTTTATGGCATTAAAACTTGGTTGCTCCAAGTTCATCTTACATAATTAATAGTTTTGAGTAGAATCATTAACATTGAGCGAAGGAGGAAATTTTAATCTATATATAAATTAAGATAGTCTGATAAACATAATTTATTTAATTGAAGTCATAGTTTAATCAAATAAAATAAAATTGATGAAAAATGTCATATTTATTGAAAAAGTAAAGTTATTTTATAAAAGATGTGTTAAATTAAATCGTATAACTTTAGAAGGATGAATTTAAAAATTATATTATTTTTATCTAGATCAAACTTTTTAATTTATAAATTAAATTAAATCTTTTTTATTTTAATTTTTTTAGGGTGTACATATAGAGAGATATGTTAAAAGTTTAATAAATAAAATTACGACATTAAATATGACCGTTTGTAAGCACTTACATTTCGTTAAAAAAGGATAAATGTGAACCCCGTGCAACTGGAGTACGCAAGCGCGTGACCACCTACCTAAAAGGCGTATCAAAGTTTTGAGATGTATCTAAAGAAGAGTATAAAAGAGAGGAAAAAAATATTCATCGCGAATGCACCAGTTATCCACAATTTACATAGACCACATGTGCAAGAGTTGTGACATGGTGTGGAGTTTTGAGTTGGTCAACTAGGCATTTCTCAAGGGTCCATCATCTGTATAAACCCGACCCAAATATAGTTTTATTATTAATATATTTTATGTATATAATAGAATTGATTAGATGATAATTAGTTTATAAATAATACTAAATAAATGGTTGAACATTCAGCCAACTGAAAATATATAATTTATGATAATAGAGTTATTGAATCAAGATATAAACTATAATATATTTGTAAATTGTCTCTCAGTAATACCTAATGTTCTGATATATATTCTAAAATTTTATTTATCCAAGGGCCTTAAAGATATTAGAATTGATTCTACGCATCCGCAAGGCCCATCTACTATATATAATACTAAAACAGAAGTGATTTTTGTCACTTGTCATTCTAACATCGCGCCACCTTGGATTATGCCACATGTTGTCTTTATACTACGTCACATTGGATTTTGTCACATGGAATCATTATGTTGCGCCACATATGTGTGTAATTCTTTTAATTTTAGTGCTCTCCAAATTAAGATAATAAAATGATTTATATGACTTTGTTTCCTTAATGTTTTCTTTTAATTATAAGAGAAGTTTTATCCATTATCATATTTTCTATTTAAGATTTATGTATCAATTATATTCATTTGGTGATGAGAATATGTCAATCTTATCTTTATTTATATATGGATATATACACTTTAAAGTATAACTACTTTTTTCATATATATTCATATATATGAAATATGTTACACTATTATCAATATACTCCATATCACACAAAATACATGGTTAACTTAGTTAGTAATATAGTTATAAGTCAATTTGATATTATCGAGAAAAATTAAAATTTTTTAAAATTTTCATTAATTATGATATAATTTTAGCTAAACTTTATACCTATTATATTATGATATTAATTTTTGTTACATTAATAACTATTTTGTTTACATTTACATCAACCCCGTACAAACAAGGGTACTA
Organism: Fagopyrum tataricum; assembly: GCA_002319775.1. Classification (NCBI taxonomy): domain Eukaryota; kingdom Viridiplantae; phylum Streptophyta; class Magnoliopsida; order Caryophyllales; family Polygonaceae; genus Fagopyrum; species Fagopyrum tataricum. The sequence continues at coordinate 37,829,393 of CM008279.1, read as the reverse complement.
AGCTAGTGTAAATGACAATTCAAATTTGTGAAAATAATACCCTGTAAAAATTATAAAAGTGTAAAATATATATTGTAAAAGTTTCAAAATGTCCATATACATTTATTACATTTACAAACGGTGAAAGAATATGAATCAAAATTTTAGATAATTAAAAAAGAATAGGAATATAAATTACACGAGACATGCAGATGCTAAAAACTATTGATGAAAGTACGAGAGTTAGAATTAAGGTTGTGATTAACTAATTAAGTAGGGTTAATGTTGGAAACTAAAAGATGGAGACACGTAAATGTGGAGACGTATAGCACACCCCAAAATTAATAATAAACAAATAAAAATAGTGCATCCCTATTTAAATATGTTACTCTAAGTATAAAATGAAAAAGAAAATGTAAAAAAAAAGATGACATTACGCGATATTATTAGTTCAAGTTATGATATTATCAACATAGTAGTCTTATCAAAGATTGATCTTATCTTGACTATTGATGAATATATATTTGAAAAATTGGTTTGATGAATAAAAAAAATTACATCATGTGGAGTTTTATTTTAAAGAAAAAAAAATTGGTAGAGCCGCCACTTTGATATATGAATCTGGAATATAACTCTCAACTTTTCAACTTTTGGTCTTATACCTTAATTTAAAAAAACGAAAATTTTCGGTTGGTGTTCTCAAGGTTTTGCCATTTCTGTTTGGTGACCACCAATTTTATTTTATTTTTTCCGGTTAGTGTCCTTGGATTTTTTTTTGTGGTGCCATTCTTAAACCCGTCGTTAGTTTCTTCAATTTCCATCACTTTATAATTAAAAAGACAAATTTAAATTTGAAGACAACGTTAAAGTTTTAGTTCATTGGTGAGAGAACTTCAGTTTGTTGTTGCTCCTCGCCATCCATCATTCATTCCGGTCTTCGAAGATCTTTGTTCTTGTAATCTTCGTCATCTTCGATTCTCTTCGCCGTCATTGTTGATTCTCTTCTCTCATTTTCAAAGATCAGGCTCAAAATTAGTGTTTGATTTTGCTCTTCAAACATGAAAGTGTGGTTTTTGATTTTGCTCTTCAAAGTTAGTTATAATTTTCTATTTGTTCATGTAAATATTGTTTCCTTTGTCAACTATTGAATCCATAATCACGTAATAGGGTGTCCATTACAAGGTTCTAAGATGAACAACTTTGCAAACCAAACAAAAGCAATGGTGACTAGTGACAAGAGAGATCAACTCCAACATTGATACAAACGAAGGAAATGGTCTAATTTATAGTGTTGAGGATTAGGACATGACTAATCCTAACGTGGACGTGTAAGGGAATCCTTGAGTGTAAAAGTTAATATGGATGAGATCGGTATCGAATGAAATTTATATATCAGTAAACATCTAGATTATAAGTCATTTGCATAAACGTTATTTTGATGTTGTGTAGTTGGTGTGTTATATAGACTCATATGAATGATACTAATCCACCATTAATACATACTTTATTGTGTTAGTTTATTGATGTGTTACCGATCTTGAAATATTTGATTTGATATTATTCCTTATTTGAAATGACTGCACACTAACACACCATAACAAAATACAATTTTATCAAACACACGATATTGTTGATAACATTGCAATCATAACAACAAACCAATTCCTTGTGATATTGATGTATAAACTTGATCTTATTGTCTGCATGTTTTGACAAATAGTTTTTCGAAACAATATGCATCATATGTGATACTAGGTAGTTAGGTTTCATAAAAAAAGAGAATGGAGCCTTGGATGAAGTCGTATATGGTGAAAGGAGATAAACAATTGCATTGTAATGCCTATTATCCACTAGTCTACCTAACATTTTGTTGTTTCACTTAAGACATTTTCTATGAAACAACGTCTCAAGGCAATTACTATGAAAGAAACAAATTCAAGTATATGGCGATTATGCTAGCAGCAATTCCAATGATTTTCACAAGCAACACGTCTCTAAGTCTATTGTTTTTCTTGTCCTTTCTCAGCCTTCTTAGGATCTCAACAACACAAGACAATTAATAATTTTGAAACCATATGCATCATTTGTTGTTGCACGTAAGTGATGTTCCTCGTGACAACAACATTTACATTGATTGTTCTTCTTGTCCTTCCTTCGACTCCTTAGGATCTCAACTAACACCATATTGTTTGGGTTTAAGGAAAGGAGGCTACCATCCACAAGCTTACTCAATCCTTGGTTACTCTCCAAGTGTCAAATATTAAAATTTTTAGCTTATGATATTCTACTTGTATTCTATAGATTTTCCTACGATGGCATATCAAGTCCTGGTTCCTCAACCTACACTATATTTTACTTGATTTACATCAACCTCCTTAGGATCTCAACTTGCATTATATTTTACTCACTCAAGCCCTAGTTACTCATCCTCCTTATAATGTATGTTAGATTTAAAATGATATTTAAGCAAGATATATTTAAAAAAAAAGAAATTGAAAGTAGACATAATAGTTAGATTAATATTGGTCACAATATTTAGTCAAAGCTTAAATGTTGTAATTTGAAAATGGAAACATGGATGGATGGGATGATATCCTTGGAAAGAACATGTACTAGGTATATCAAAGAACATGGATAAACCCTAAGCTAAAATAATAAAAATTAAAGGCTTATCATCCAAAGATTGATCTCGATTATGAGAAACATTTGTTCCAATTGTTTTGAAGATCAATACACCCTAAGTAAGAAGTGGATCTTTAAACTACAAAACAAGACAAGCAACAAGAACCGATATCTGAAAACCCCAACTCTAAACTATATAATATGAATGTAGAAAAGCTAGGAAACTGAAGGTGAAAGAGCAGAGAGTGATCTTTGAATTATTATCAACCAAAGCTTCACACTGATGGCTTGCCGGAAAAGTAGGAATCACTCACCAACCTTTGTAAAATATCAATTAAGATCAGAGAAGAAGGTTAGAATTGTGATGTACTGCGAGGAGCAACAACAACTAACTGAACTTCTCTCTCGATGAACTAGAACTTTCATCAATCAGGTAACCCGTTTTAAGATTTCACTAAAAAAAATAAATTATAGGGCGACGGAAATTGAAGAAACTAACGGCAGGGTTGAGAATGGGCACCAAATGGAACAAAAATAACCCCGAAAATCACCAACTAGAAAAATGAAATTGGGTGGTCACTAGCTGGAAATGACAAAACCTTGGGGCACCAAAGATATTTTTTTCTAAAAAAAGAGAGGATTTTTTTAAATTATTTTTCCGTAACTTTTCTATAATTGTTTTTAAAATGATATGTATTATGACCAATTATTTTGTCATCAACGATATTACCATCAATTGTATTGTCATAAACTATATTGTCACCAATTATAATATCATTAATTGTAATGTCAACGATTGTACTATCAGTTACCGTTGTCAACAACTTTGTTATTACCAACTATATTGTTACCAACTATATTATCATCAGTTATACTATTATCAATTGTATTGTCACCAACTATGCAATTGTATTGTTATCAATGGCTTTGTCGTCGTCGATTGTGTTGTCATCAATTGTATTGTCACAAATCTACCATCACTACCTAAATATGTTATCATCGACTATATTGTCACCGATTGTGTTGTCATCAAATAGATTGTCAACAATTGTGATGTTATATGAAGATTGTCATATATTTATAATGAATATTGTTTGATCGTAGATTGTTAGTATTGGGAACTAGTATCAATTCCCAAGGCAACGGAATGTATATTTAAGAGTATGATTACTAAGGATAATAGTCAAAAACAATAAATGCATTAAGATACGAGATTTAATGTGGAAACCCTAACTGTTCATTTAGTCAATCGAGATCAAAACTACTTGTCCGACTAGTACACAACTAGCAAGGACTTCAACTCTTCACACAACTTTATTGATATGTTGACTGGAATATACATTGTCAGTCCTAGTACCTCTTAAGACTCCTCATTTTCTAAACTCCAACCTTATCCAATAAAGGCCTTCACTTTTCTTCACGTCACTCATGTTGTCTTCATATTTGTCTTGTCTCTTGTCGTCTACCACGGACTTCGTCTCTAAGTTATCTCCGACTTCGCTCATTTAGTGGACTCGCGTAACTAAAGGTTTTAACATAAAAATGTTTCGGTAAGAGTTAATTTACTATAACAACCCTAGCAGTATCTATATACTAACCTTAAAATGAAAAGATCTCGTTTTCTCTTATCGTCTATGGTGATGAATAGATAATGTCAACGATTTGCTTTCTTATCTTACAAGATCTTAAAATACTCAATTGTTAGAAAGAGATATATTTCTAAGATACGTTTTACAAGATAGATATGATCCTCCGACGAATCTTATCCATACATATAAGATATGTTTCCTATAGTAACAAATTGTATTCAAAATACATTCATTTGCAGTTTGACACTTAATTAGTGACCTACGATCACTTTTGATAACATGAATTATTAACATAGGTTAGGTATGCATTTAGGTATATTTTCCCTTTTGTTTAGCATGAATATGTCATTTACACTTGTTATTGTTTACTTTGCAAGTATAGATGTCTACACATACTTTGGTTGATTTTTCAGGTAAAACGGTGAAATTCGGACCTAAACGACACATTTGAGGATCAAGCCTCAGAGTGGATCATGCCAAGAGCTCAAGAGATATGCGTATGATTATATGAAGGCCGAGAAAAGCCTACAAGTGACGAGGCAAGGCAAGAGATCGAGCAAAGTAGTGAGTAGTTGTTTTTTTGTGAAAATCTCGGGTGAGCAAAAGAGTATCTCGGCCGAGATATGGAAGTCAGAGACAATCGCAGGCGAGATTACTAAGTCGGGGGTAATCTCGGACCCTATCTCGAGCCGAGATTTTGGGTTCTTAGGCCAAGATTTGCATAAACCAAAGGAAAAAGTTGACAACTTCCAAAATCTTGACCCCGATTTTGCCTGTATCTCGCCCCGAGATTTTTAGTAGGGGGCGATATTTCTCCATATCTACAGTTGGCATCACCTTTTCAAGCCGACCTTTGCTTTTCTTGACTTGGAGTATAAAGTTCACCTTGTAGGCCTTTTGTCTAGGTCTTTTTAGCTGGACCATCTTCTCCTACTTCTCCATATTTAGTTTGGCTTTAAACATTCTTCTTTTGCATTTTTCTTCTCATATTTCCAGCTTGTTGGAGACTAGATTTTTCCAATTTTGTTCTTCATATTTTCTACATCAAGACAAGAGTAGTGTGGTTGTTCTGGGATTTTATTCTCTTTGTAAGATTGACTAGCTAAGTTGGATTTCTATTTCCCTTGCAATATAAAATCATTTTTTGCATGTATTCTTTCCTTCCATTTTCATATTTTATTATGTATATTGTTGGCTAGATTTCTAGTGATTCTAGGGTGAATAGAGACTTGGTTGTGGCATGGATGATGATTAATTAGCTTGCATGTTTGGTTTGGTTTCTAGATTTGTGTAAATCCTAGTGTTGATTGAACTAAATCTAGGTTAGATTTATCTAAACTAGCAAACCAAGTTAGGATTGAGACTTACCCGGCGGTAATACTCTTCCTTGGATATAGATGATGATGAACACTAGGTAGTAGAGGTGAAAAATCCTCTATTAGATGAGATGTGTTGGTTTACTTCTTGAGCTATGCTATATTTGAGACTTACCCGGTAAAAATCGGCTTAATTCTTAGGTAGAGAAACTAATTTGTGCTGAATTTCCACTCCTTTTTACCTTGAGACTTACCCGGTAGGTAGTTTGGATTAGAATTAGAGGATTTTGAGACCTCCCACGTGATAAATCCTCATTAACGAAAAACCTCACCTTCTAGCAATCATGATCAAACCATTTGTGAGTTAAATTGAGTCCATTGCCATGACCAAAGATCTTGAAAACATAGGACCTCTTTTTCCGAATTATTGTTAACATCTTGCTTGCTTGTGTTTTAATTGATTTACTTGTCTAGTTTAATTTGATTCATGATCAACAATCAACCAAAAGCCCAACAAAATATGCAATTTATAACCCTTCTTCCGTGCCCTCATTTCTTATTCTAGACTTATACTATTTCTTGATCAAAGTGCAAAACAAATTCACCATAGTCTTTGTTTTCGACCTTGGAATACTTACTTTGCTACGATACGACCCATACATTGTGGGTTTGCTAAGTAGTATTCGGTATTTATTACCGGTATTATAAATTTTTAAAACTACGCATTATTTTCAGAGCGAACAACTTCCTTTAATGTCAGTTCCTTGAAGGTAAACTTGTGAAAGACTTATTGGAACCTTTACAAAGAGTTGTTTGTTGACATCAAAACATCAAAACTTTTGAGTTCCTTTTGGAACCCAACAAATTCCCCCTTTTTGATGGTGACAAATGATGAGTGCCAAAAGAAACATCATGTAGGCTTTAGAATAATGCATTTCATACATCTATTGCTCTCTCATTCATCATTGTTTGTATAGAAAGCATCCACTTTTCATATTTCAATATCTACCTTGGCATTTTCGAGTTTAGTCATTTCCAACTTTAATTGTGCCGGAATTGCATCCTCCATGAACACGGAACTAAGGAGAAGACCTTACATGATTGAGGAACCACAACACGAAGTCCCCTGAAGATATCATGAAGACAAGATCATATATATAAAGCGACAACACATGCTAAACGGCATGCAAGACAACTTTTATGCCCTCTCGAAGCCGTTTGGACTACATCATAGCTACCGAAGATTTTGTTAAAGCCCAAGTCAAAGTCCAGCCTAGACTCAAGGAGACGACATGGTCAGACAGATGGAGACGGCTTCTATACAGATAACATGTTTTATCGACCTGTTTCACTCATGCATTTAGTTAGATTTCCCCTTTCCGCATTCATGTTTTGGCCTTAGTTTGTGTCATTTATGCTTGTTTAGTTCTACTTTGCAAGAATAGATGTCTACACACACTATTTGTGGCTTTGTAGGTAATTTGGCACATTTTGGAGCTAAAACGACGTATTTGAGGATCAAGCCTCGAAGTGGACGCATTGGAGCAAGCGTACGTGCACGGGAAGGGCGAGGAATCGAGCTAAAGACGCGAAGGAACGAAGAAGACCGCATCTCGGACCGAGATGGTCCATGATCTCGGCCGAGATTTGGCCTAGCTCGGCCGAGATGGCCTTGGCTTGGCCGAGATCACACATGGCTCGGCCGAGATAGCCTTGACTCGGCCGAGATTTCCCTAGCTCGGCCGAGATGGTCCGAGCTAGGCCGATATTTCTCGATCTCGGCCGAGATTCCCGATGTTCTGACGCGTTGAAGTTTCTGTTGCTGAATCTCGGTCCCGACTGGTCCGATCTCGGCCGAGATTTCTGCCCGAGATTTCCCGTTCGGCGATTTTATTTTATTTTTGGATCGGTTTTGGCCCAGCCCATCCTTTGTAAGATTTTTGCCTATAAAAGGGAAGCTCTAGGTTATTTCTAAGGGTCCGATTTAGTCCGAATTTTAGGGTTAGGTTACCCCATAGGGGGGAGCCGCCTCTCTTCCTTTCTCTTCTTCTTCTCCATTGTTCTTCATTGTTTAGATTCAAGATTCATACTTTTGCTTGAGGTTTGTTTGGAAGACCTTGTTGGATTCGAGTTTTGTCAAGATTGAAGGTTTCAATTTATTGAAGCTAAGTTCTTTTATTCTCTTTTGTTATTTATTTATTTGTCTTTCTTTGATATGATTGTTATTGGCTAGAACCATTGTGGTTCCAAGGTGAATAGGGATTTATTTATACCTGGACTATGATGGAATAGTGTTATTTATTTATTTGTCTTTCTCCCTTGATCTCCGCAATTCGTTTAGCGTTTGAGGTCCATCCTTGCGAGACAATCTCCTCTCTAACTGTCAAACATCCTCAATAAATTTTCATACATCAACTTTATCTGATCTTCAGGAGATTGTTGCAGAGGTTGTATATGAGGTTGTGGGGGGTTGAGTGTTTCTCCAAAAGGATTATAAACATAACTCTCACAATACCTCCAAGAGCCAGACCCGTTATTCCAAGCCATCTTGTACCTGCAGAATACAAAGACAGAAAGAAAACGAGATCAAAAGTAACCAGAAAGACCTACACTATAAAAAATCAAAAACAACAAATTAAACCTTCTCAGTCCCCGGCAACGGCGCCAAAAACTTGTTCGTTGATTTTACACCCCTATAAACCTTTATCAATAATGATAAAGACCTATAAGTTAGTAAAACAAGGAACGGATAGTTTTAAATTTATAACCTGTAATAATTCCCTAAATAGCAACGAACCCACAGTGTATGGGTCAATCACAGTAAAGGTAAGTATTCCAGGGTCGATCTCAGGGACTGAGGGGATTAAATTGCAGCAGTATTTAAAAATAGGATAGATCTAGAATAAGAAGGAGGTTGGAAAAGATAAAAGAAAGAAATCAAAAAGGGTTTGAAAAGGTTTTAAGGACTCGCAATCAATTGTCACTTATTGATTGAAAGTCAAAACAAACAAACAAAAAGGGAAAACAAAGATAATCAAGTTAAAGGAAAGAAAATGGATTCCAAGGGTTCAAGATCATTGTTTATACATATAGATTCAGGAAGACTCATAAAGATATATGGTAGAAAAGCCACAGGGATGAACGTTTCTAGGCTGACAGTCTATTACCGGGTAAGTCTCAAGACTATCTAATTCCAAACCAACTACCTATTACCGGGTAAGTCTCAAGGTAGAGAGGTAGAAAATTCTAAACAAACCAGAATACCAACTAAGGGAAAGGTAAACCATTACCGGGTAAGTCTCAGGTATTACCCTACTTAGCAAGGAATCTAAGCACATTCAACCAATAAAGGATAAACCTTTATTACCTATGATCAGTCTCTCATGTATCTATGAAGGAATATCACCGGGTAAGTCTCAATTCCAACTTAGGTTACTCGCTAGAAGGATTCTAACTAGATTCAAGTCCAAGCCAACCTATAGGATTTCTAGCAAGTCAAAGCCAAAACATAAAGCACAACATTTCATCATATCAAAGGCATAAACAAATCCTGTCAACCTTGGAACCACAAGGTTCTAGCCAATAACAATCATATCAAAGAAAGACAAATAAATAAATAACAAAGGGAAATAAAAAGAACTTAACTTGAATAAAATAGAAACCTTCAATCTTGAATCCAACAAGGTCTTCCAAACAAAACTGAATGTGAAAGTATGAAACTTCAATCTAAACTAGAGAAGAACAATGGAGAAGAAGAAGGGAAAGGAAGGGAGGCGGCTACCCCTATGGGGTAACCTAACCCTAAAAGAAACGGACTAATTCGGACCCTTAGAAATAACCTAGAGCTTCCCTTTTATAGGCAAAAATCTTACAAAGGACGGGCTGGGCCAAAACCGATCCAAAAATAAAATAAAATCGCCGAACAGGAAATCTCGGGCAGAAATCTCGGCCAAAAATCTCGGTCAAAAATCTCGGCCGAGATCGGGACTGAGATTTCACAACAAAAACTTTCCAGATCGACCAAAATTATGGATCTCGGCCCGAGATCATTGGATCTTGGCCGAGATTAGGCCATATCGGCCCGAGATCAATGGATCAGGCCATCTCGGTCTGGTTAGACCGAGATCAAGGCCGAGATGCCATCCCTTCGTTCCTTCGTGTCTTTAGCTCGATTCCTCGCCTTTCCCGTGCACGTACGCTTGCTCCAATGCGTCCACTTCGAGGCTTGATCCTCAAATACGTCGTTTTAGCTCCAAAATGTGCCAAATCACCTATAAAGCCACAAATAGTGTGTGTAGACATCTATTCTTGCAAAGTAGAACTAAACAAGCATAAATGGCACAAACTAAGGCTAAAACATGAATGCGGAAAGGGGAAATCTAACTAAATGCATGAGTGAAACAGGTCGATAAATCATGTTATCAGTTATGTTTATAATCCTTTTGGAGAAACACTCAAACCCTCACAACCTCAGATACAACCTCTACAACAATCTCCCGAAGATCAGTTAAAGTTGATGTATGAAAATTTATTGAGGATGTTTGACAGGTTAGAGAGGAGATTGTCTCGCAAGGATGGACCTCAAACGCTAAACGAATTGCGGAGATCAAGGGAGAAATCTGAAAGCATCTTAACTCCCAGGGAAGAGGTTCATCCAAAGGAAGAGTGCATCGAGGATAAAGAGCTGACGAAGGAGGAAGACGGATCGGACAACCCTATCTTAATCTCGACCGAGATTATTCCTATCTCGACCGAGATTCCTATGCAGAAGGAAAATCTCGGCCTAATCCCTAAAAATCTCGACCGAGATTTCTTACATGGCTGCCCGAAATTTGCTGAAAATCGTCCCTGTGGCTTCCATCTTACTCGAGCTGCACCTAAAAGGCAGTGCCAAAGGAACCTCCAAAGGTTAGATTGAAGCTTCTCCTTGACAAAAAGAGCATATCGTTCAAGTATGGGGTAACCCACAAGACTATCCCATACCACCCTCCAATGCTGGGAAGAGTGGAGATCTTCATTCAGGACATGAAGAGAGTTCTCAAGAAGAAATTTCATGAGTCCTGTGAAAAGTGGTTGCAAGGATTGGATGAGCAGTCCAAGGTTTTTGTTGTGAGCTGACACAACCACGGAATTAGGTCCGGCTAGAGACCTTAAATCAAGCGCTTCTCGGGAGGCAGCCCGAGGTAAGAGTCTTTTGTACTCTTGTTTTTGTTTTTGCTTTTTGCTTTTGCATTTCTGCGCGTTTTGTTTCTTTTGTCTTTTTAGGTTTTAGGTAATAAATGAAGAATAGTTGCTTGAAGGAGATTGCACAGCCGCTTGTTTCCACTACCACTTCCATTTGGATGGACCATATCACTGATTTTTACACTGTGAGTATTCTTTTTCACTTCTATTTATTCTTCACATTGGGGACAATGTGAGTTTTAAGTATGGGGTGGGATACCCGCAATCTTTTAGCATGTTTCTTTTTTTGTCACACGTTTCCTCTTAGCATGCATATAAAAAAAATTTGCTTCTAGGAATGACATGACCCCTATGACGATATTGTACTTGTGAATTAGCCTTTGATTGTTACTTTTAAGCTCAATTTGATTTATGGCATATATGGGATTTGAATACTTTGCTTGAATTTTATGTGAATTATGAAAATTACCTTGTCTAGTTGGATTGAGTTTGGATAGTTGAAGCTTCATGATAAGTTCTTATACATTGCATAGGGATGATTTAGGCAATTCGACTTCATTCTTCTTCTATCTTTATCATGCTTAGCTCCTCAAACATTGAATCTCTTGTCTCCTATCCGGGAATTAGGAATGTTTAGTTTGAAGGTGTGTGCTGAAAATGTTGATGTGAATTGTTTGAAGAAGTGTGAATGATGTGAAATGTGATGTGATGAAGAAAAGAAAAGCTTATAAGGGATTGTTGGCTATGAAAGATGAGTAACTCGGTACCATTGACATAGCCGGGTGTTTGTGCCTTGCCAAAGTCTGATTGATTTTAAAAACATTCCCTTAGAGTTGATTTGGTATGTGCATTTTGGTGTGAGGTACGTGAAGGAAATTGAACACCAAGGTTTCGGCTACTGTGCACCAATGCCTTTTCACTCAGAAAGAAAGAAAAGAAAAGAAAATTTGCATATTATGCAAGGGTGGTGAATGTTGAGTTGAAAAGATGAAGTGTGTTGTTTCTTCCCGGATTAACACCACATGACCTAAAGAACATCCTACCCTTATCACGTTTCTTGGCCTTTATTTGCTAAGTCCTTTTGATCTATGTATACATATATTTGACTTGGCATGCTTAAACTTGAATTTCTCAATTATATTAGATATTAGTAATTTTGATGATAAATGTGAAATTCTTGTAAAGTATGATTATCCTTTTTATGCCTATTTCATTTGATCTTGATTGAAATATATCTTTAGCTATGAAACTTGCATTATTGAGGGTGATCATAATTAGAAGCACCTCACGTTTTTGTTTTTGTTTTGCATAGATAATTCATGTTATCCTATCTTAGATTTACTACTTGCTTGAGGACAAGCAAGGATAAGTATGGGGTATTTTGATAACATGATTTATCGACCTGTTTCACTCATGCATTTAGTTAGATTTCCCCTTTCCGCATTCATGTTTTGGCCTTAGTTTGTGCCATTTATGCTTGTTTAGTTCTACTTTGCAAGAAAAGATGTCTACACACACTATTTGTGGCTTTGTAGGTAATTTGGCACATTTTGGAGCTAAAACGACGTATTTGACGATCAAGCCTCGAAGTGGACGCATTGGAGCAAGCGTAGTGCACGGGAAGGGCGAGGAATCGAGCTAAAGACGCGAGGAATCGAGCTAAAGACGCGAAGGAACGAAGAAGACCGCATCTCGGACCGAGATGGTCCATGATTTCGGCCGAGATTTGGCCTAGCTCGGCCAAGATCACACATGGCTCGGCCGAGATAGCCTTGGCTCGGCCGAGATTTGGCCTAGCTCGTCCGAGATTTCTCGATCTCGGCCGAGATTCCCGATGTTCTGACGCGTTGAAGTTTCTGTTTTGGCCCAGCCCATCCTTTGTAAGATTGTTGCCTATAAAAGGGAAGCTCTAGGTTATTTCTAAGGGTCCGATTTAGTCCGAATTTTAGGGTTAGGTTACCCTAGGGGGGAGCCGCCTCTCTTCCTTTCTCTTCTTCTTCTCCATTGTTCTTCATTGTTTAGATTCAAGATTCATACTTTTGCTTGAGGTTTGTTTGGAAGACCTTGTTGGATTCGAGTTTTGTCAAGATTGAAGGTTTCCATTTATTGAAGCTAAGTTCTTTTATTCTCTTTTGTTATTTATTTATTTGTCTTTCTTTGATATGATTGTTATTGGCTAGAACCATTGTGGTTCCAAGGTAAATAGGGATTTATTTATACCTGGACTATGATGGAATAGTGTTTTATGCTTGGTTTGAATAGCTTTGAAATCCTAGTGGTTAGTTAGGACTTGAACCTAGTTAGAATCCTTCTACCTAGTAACCTAAGTTGGAGTTGAGACTTACCCAGTGAAACCCCTTCTTAGATACCTTAGAGACTTGTAACGCCCAGAATTTTATTAATTTAATTCCGGACTTGGAGCACCTTGTAGTTATCCCGTAATCTCGAGATGCTAAGAGCCGGGATCTATTCCTAAGAAAATCCCGAGCCGACTCGTCGTTTTTCCCTTTTTTCCGCTTTCCGACCTTTCGTTCCGAGTCGAAGTGACAAGGGGTCATTTCTGACCCCTCGTTCCGGGCAAAAGAGGACAAGACAGGTTTGCTGTCCCCTCACTTTGCAGCCCTTGT
>CM008279.1:37737291-37808959 GCA_002319775.1 Fagopyrum tataricum | reverse complement strand
TTGCGAGGTCTTGATGTGATGCGATATGTAGACTTGGATTAGAGCCGATAGTGTGGCGTTTTATGAGTTCCACGGGGTTACGAGACGGGTTGGTTGGAGAGTGTTGGGTTTAGCAAGTTTCGGGACGAAACTTGTTTTTAGGGGGGTTAGTTGTAAAGCCCGGAACTTTATTAATTTAATTCCGGACTTAGAGCACCTTGTAGTTATCCCGAGATGCCGAGACCCGGGATTTATTCCTAAGAAAATCCCGAGCCGACTCGTCGTTTTTCCTCTTTTTCCGCATTCCGACCCTTCGTTCCGGGTTAAAAGTGACAAGGGGTCATTTCCGAACCCTCGTTCCGAGCAAGCTGACAAGACAGCTGTTGTTCCCTCTCCCTTTTGGCAGCCTTGTCCCCTCTCTCTCTCTCCTCTCTTGGTCATTCACGTTTGATTCACTCTCCACTCTTCCTCTCTTTGCTCCCTTTTACTCTCTTCTCTTCTTCCACTTGGACTGCAACTCTTGCATGTGTGGACTGCAGGGGAAGGATTCCAGATCCAGTTTGGTAAGCTCCTTTCTCTCCCTCCCTTCTCTTCTTGTTGTTTTCCCCCTTTCTTCTTCTCTCCTTCATCCATAGCCATGGATGAAGCTTTTGAGAGCTTTTTACTCAACTTCTTGCATGGATGCGTTCTTAGCTTGATTAGGTCGTGGAGAGGAGCCTAAGATCAGTAGGGAGTGTTTGGAGAAGACCCAGCAAGGAGAGAAGGGCTTTGGAGCCAAGGATCCACGATCGAAGGCGAAGAAGACGACGTTCTGCAGCACGACCGCGGGGGCGGATCATTACGGACGCAGGGGCGGCTCAACACGGCCGCGGGAGCGGCACAGCACCGCCGCGGGTGCGGCGGCGGACGGCCGCGGGTGTGGCTAGGCGCGGCTCGGCAAAACCGCGGGGGTGGCTCCTGGCAGGCAACGCAGTCCTCCGCGGGTGCGGCTCCTTGTGCCGCGGGGGCAGCTCCTGTGTCCGCCGGGGCGCCGGCTTGACTCCGCGGCTGCGGTTTCGGCAACAGTAGGTCCCTCCTCTCCTTTCCTCTTCGTTCCTTCCTTAGTATTGATGTTGGATCTTGTTAGTAGCATGCCTAGGATGGATCTAGAGTATCTCGGAATTCCACTTAGTGGTTGTGAACCTAGGAGTCCTTAAGGCTCGATGTAAGTGATGGATATGAGCATGTGAGCATGATGGACCTTCTAGGCTAACTTGTGCATCTTTGGTTGAGGATTACTCTTGTGGAATTATGGACTGTTGTGGGTTATTGCATGTGTTGAGAGTGTGATGAATATTTGGTACCTAGGATGCATTCCTAGTTTGAGGGTTAGGTGATCTTGCATAGATCACTAGAGTGAAGGCTAAGACTTCTTGAGTGTGAGTATGTATTGATATACATATTTGTTGTGAGCAGGTTGTGGGCTTCCTCCTTAAGGAAGCAAGAGTGTGGTGATTTGAGTGTGGTGACGAGGTAAGTCTCCGGACTTACTTAGCTCGTATTCTATGTATTAGCATTGACATGTGTTTGGTGGTGTGTGTTTGTGCTTTTGTTATAACATTGAACCCGGTAATTAGGACCATCGACCTTATATATGTGTTGGCCCAAGTGTATGATAACGGCGGTGACATCATCTGCCTAGCCCTGGCGGGGTCTAGGAGGTTCTCGGCGACGAGTCCGGTGGGTATACGGGCGGATGCATCCGCACCATTCCTTGCCGGTAAGGGACTGAGGCGAGACCACTGTGGTCTCGTGTCACAACGGAAGTTGAATTAGAACGGAATACGACTTAATAATAAAAAGATAATAAACCGGACTTGTGTGATTTATGTTTTGTGCTATATATGTGTTTGTGCCTTCACCGCTTTTCTAATGCCTAGAATATGAGCTAACGGTTTTAAACTGTGTTGTAGATGACTTGCAGGTTAGGGACGCCGCCGAGTGAGGTGGAGGAGTGGACAGCCGGGGTCTCCGTACATTATAGGACGGGGATGGTTTTGGGTCATGTTGTATATCGTTGTTTGGGGATGTTGTTATACGTTTTAGACTTTCGGATCGGGTTTGTGTTGTTTTGAGGACTCGGCTGAGTTTCCACTTTGTATTTGTTACTTTTCGTTTCCATATGCATTAAAAACGGTTTTTAGTTTTCGCCTTTATTTGTGCCTTGTTGGAAGGTCCGGTGAAATTGTTGTCAGGCTAAGGGTCGGGACCCATTGTCAGGTCTCGCCCGTAGCACCCCGAGTCCCGCGGATTTGGGGTGTTACAAATACTAGATTTTGAATTACTGAAAGGAAAAGCAAAGGCATAAACGGTTTTCAGAACTAAAAAGAGTAAACGTCTCAAATTAAAGTCTGGATTTATTTCTTCAGCAACTATTCACCGCAGGTGCGGTAGGTCAACCAACAACTCTTTAGATTCCAACGTATGCTAGCTTACCGTGTGCGGGTGCGGTGGTTCTCACCGCGGGTGTGGCGGTACTTTCAGCTACTCTTTTATCTTTTTCAAAAATCCATTGTTTTTCAAAATTTTAAAGAAAATTTATTTAGATTTTTAGCATATTAAATAAATATTAATCTAATTTCTTTAGTAAGTTAAATACACATTACACACCTCTTCCAATTTCTTTATGAAATGTAAGAAATATATTGTCACGTCATCAACAAATCTAGGATTTTTGCAAGAAAAATAAGATGTATTATTTTTGGTAAATATGTTGATAGTTTGTATCGCTCATAGTAATTTTCAAAGTTGGTATTATTTTGGATTTATTGATAGTTGATATTCTTTTTGGTTATTTTTCCAATATATTGGTTTTTACGGATTCCATTGATTTATATTTAAAATTTTCAATATATATGGGACGCAGAGACGATTCTAGCGGGACGAAGAAGTTAAGACATGTATCCCGTTGCGGATATTTTTTGACGATATGAGTTCGGACGGGATTGTTATTTTTGCATGAAATCACGCCGGGATCAGGACGGGACCGGAATTTGTGTCCAGCCCTACTAAAGAGTAAGAACCTATAAGAGCCATTGAATCAAAACATATCAAATACATTGGTTTCACCACGTGGTGCGTATGTAACATAAGTGCACGATCGATCGTATACTTGTGTCAAATCGTGAATTTTGCCTCTATACACTTTAGTTTTTCACATTGCTTTGTTGTTTATTAAATATGGATGAAAACATCATACATAATGAACAAGAAACTACGGATACCAAAAATTAGAGCACTGTGTAGTTTTAATTTGGAGTTTCAAACTCTAGTAGGAAGTCTCTCCCTAATACGAATTGGACAAGTTAAATCTTGTTATTCTTTTATATTAATTATAAATAACGTTAGATTTTTAATTTGTACTTGTTCATGAAAGAAAACATTAATAGATAAACACATGAATTTTTCTTTCTTAATAGGTAATTCTTTCTACAAACATTTTGTTTCATAAATATTGTCTATTCAAATCAATTTCACCTAGGATTTTTTTTCATTGTTTATAAGGATTTTCTTTTACATTGTCCAATTTCATTAATATCCATCATCGGTTATAACACTTTCATACATGGCTTTCTATTATTCACAGGGTTTTCTTGCTACAAACGATCGATTTCATAAATATATATTGCGAGTTAATACAATTTCACTGGTCATAGAGTTTTATTTCTACAAACATTTGACTTCATAAATATAGAACGCTATTTAAATTATTTGCAGCATAGTTTTACCATCGTTCATAGGGGTTTCCTTTTAGAAACGTTTAGTTGCATAAATATTTGTTGTTAGTCATAACCTTTTCACCTAGAATTTTACCATCGTTCATAGCGGTTTTCTTTTATAACATTTTACCTAGGTTTTTCCATCGTACATATATTAACATGTATAATGAACATATGAACAATTGAGATGAACATCTGTGACGAACAAATAAATAACTATACCAATTATATGCTTTATATGAACATGTACAATGACCAATATATTTACAAAGGAAATATCTATGATGAATGGGAAAACTCTAGGTGAAAATGATTTCGATAACGATACACACATATATATGAAACCGTACATTTGTAGAAACAAGACCCTATGAACAATAAAATAACCAGGGTAAAAATGTTTTATCCAGTGATAGATATTTATGACACTGTACGTTTGTAAA
This sequence comes from Fagopyrum tataricum, assembly GCA_002319775.1. Classification (NCBI taxonomy): domain Eukaryota; kingdom Viridiplantae; phylum Streptophyta; class Magnoliopsida; order Caryophyllales; family Polygonaceae; genus Fagopyrum; species Fagopyrum tataricum. The sequence goes on along the minus strand of CM008279.1, from coordinate 37,804,779 downwards.
AAAAAGAAAACTCCATGAACAATGGAAAATGCCTAGGTAAAAATGCTGTAAGAAATGATATATATATATATGAAACCATACGTTTCTAGAAAAACCACATATAAACAATGGAAAAACCTTAAGTGAAAATTTTTTAACTAGTGAAATATAATAATGAAACCAAACGTTGTAAATGTAAAACAAAATTATCCATCTGGTACTGAAGACATTTTTATCAATCCGGAAAATAAGAACTATTAACATATGAAAACAAATACAAATTTAACCAAGTATTAAAATCGTACCATAAAGATATGTGATTCGACCGGACGATGAAACTATAATTTCACTTAAGTTACTGGAGTTGAACGAAACTCAAAAGGTACGGTTTTATAAATTTCGATTTAAACCGTCCATATATGACTTTTTGTCCTGGTTTCAAATACTTTACATGTGTTTACTAGAAAAAATTTACGAAATCTTCTTTTTTACATAATATTTTAATTTTTTTAATTAATTACCGAAAATTGTTAGAATCAATTTACAAGATATAAAAAATCACAAATACGAGAACATCTTTCTGTGTAGGGAGTAGGAACCTCTTAAAGTCGTTTGATTAATAAATCAACGTTCAAGATATTGACCCACTATAAGGATTCATAGACGCGAAACATTACATTAAGATTAGAAAATCCACTTTTACTAAATAGAGAATCAAATATGGAAACATAATTATGCTCTTTAAAGTATTTCAAGCGGAATATAAATATTTCGACCTTAATGGTATTGCTTAAAGAATTTCGATTGCATAATAATCAAAGTCGAGCGAAATGGACTTGTAAATTAGACGTAGTTTGTTAGTTATTTCGTTTGAAATGTAATCATTCCAGCCGAAATTATAAAATTATGTTCGAAATTAATACATTTCGATCGATATGTATTAATTTTGGTCGTTAAGTATACTTTGGAAGGTAAGTTGGATGTTTAATTTTGATCAAAATGTATTCATTTCAGTCGAAATTTATTCATTCAAGTCAAAACGTATTCATTCAAATCGAAATGTATTCATTCCAAAGTATACATTTCGAGCGGAATGAACACTTTTCTTATGTAGTCACAAATTTGGGACGTTCATTTATTCAGATCGTACGGCTATGATAAGTCATTACTCCCTACACAAGAATAAGTTCTTATTTGATCATATATATATATATATATATATATATATATATATATATATATATATATATATATATATATATATATATATATATATATATTAGGGTGAAATTATGAACTAATATATGTTCAATATAAGTTTTAGGTAATTTGGATTTAATAAAATTATAAGTTATTAAATAGCTAGAGGAGCGATGTGACTAATAACAAGTTAGAGTTTTTTTGGCAATTTTTTTTAAAAAAAAGAGTTAGATTAATATTTGTCTATCCTATTATCCTCTTGTTTCTTGTCGAAGAAAAAAGATGTGACTTGTCACTTGTGAGTCTTTTACTAGTATTCGGTCTCCTTTCTCTAGTTATGAAACCTTAATTTTTACATAATTTTTTAATTTGTTACTTAACTACCAAACTTTAATACCATTAATTTACATAAAAAAAATATTACAAATATGAATTTTAAAGTATATATATATATATATATATATATATATATATATATATATATATATATATATAAGGGTGAAATTACACTGAATATGAACTAGTCATGTTGATATAAGTTTTAGTTAATTTAGGTTACAAAATTATTAGTTTTTTTAAATAGCTAGACGAACGATTTGACTACTAATGAGTTAGAATTTTTCGGAAAAATAAAAAATTAATCTACTTTAACATTTGTCTATCCTAATATTCTTTTGTGTCTTGTCAAAAAAAGGATGTGAGTTGTGACTTATGATCCTCTTACTAGTGTCCACTCTCCTTTCTTGTAGTTATGAAACCTTCATTTTTACATCATTTTTGAATTTTTGACTAAAGTACCAAACTTTGATACTATTAATTTACAAGATCCAAATAATATCACAAATACGGTTTTATAATATATATATATATATATATATATATATATATATATATATATATATATATATATAAGGGTGAAATTACACTCATTAGAATAAACTAGTCATGTTTATATAAGTTTTAGTTAGTAAAATTAATAGTTTTTTAAAAACTTGAGGAGCGATTTGACTAATACTGAGTTAATTATTTCTGAAGACTAAAAAATATTTAGTTAGTTTAACATTTGTCTATTCTAGACTCTTGTGTCTTGTCGGGAAAAAAGAAGAAGATGTGAGTTGTGAGTTGTGAGTTTCTGCTGAGTGTCCACACTTCTATTCTCTAGTTACGAAACCTTCATTTTTACATAATGTTTCAATCAATTACTTAAGTACCAAACATTGATACTATAAGTTTACAAGATCAAAAAATATCACAAATATGATTTTAACTCTATATATAGGGTTGGGTTGGGTTCGTGGAAAGGGTTCTTAGGTCAAAAGTAGGAAGAAATAATAACAATCATATTAAATGAATGAAGGGTGTGATTGAGTGCTTATTTTAAATGAGATTTATGATTAACGGTGATAATAAACACCGTCATAGAGGAAGAAGAACTCGAAGAATGACATATCGAAGAAGAAAAAATCGAAGAAAAATCAAGGGTTGAATCGAGTGAAAGCTTTAGTATACAAATCTTTCAATTACAATCAATAAAAAATAGTGTGAAATCGAGGTGTCGTTCACACAATAAGTTTCTAAAACATTTTCAAAAATTAGACATTGAAATTTCGAAAATGCTCTAATTTACGAAATCACCATAACCTAATTGTAATCAACACAACATTTCGACGACAATCGACCAAAGATCAACAAGGAAGAAATAATCGACTGTATTTTTCTTCGTTCTTTAAGAAGAAGATCAAATGTGTAGTCTAAAACTTAATTTGTTCAACTACATGTCTAATTTGTTCAAGTATACTCCTTATTTGTTCATCTATAATGCATATTTGTTCAAAATCTGATTTGTTCAGGTATAATGACAATTTTTGTTCAATACCTGCTTTATTCAAGTACACAACTTATTTGTTAAACTATAATGCCTATTTGTTCAAAACCTGACTTCTATAATGCCTATTTGTTCAAAACCTAACTTGTTCAAGTATAATAACTATTTGTTCAAGTATACGGCCGTGCTGAAGAACAACCTGATGTACCAATAAAATGGCGGACCCGCATCCATTGTAGGATGGTGAGATGAGGGATGAACGAGGGAGGGTTGCACTAATGATCATTGAAATGCAGACAGTTGAAATTTTGGAATGTCCTCCTCTACTTACCCCGTGTATAAATCTATATCAATTCCGCCTCTTGACCATTGAGCAGACGGAGGTTGAGACTTGTAAATCGACGGAGGTTGAATGTTTGGATTGATATCTTCCCCAAATATAGTCGAAAAATGAGAGGATGAGATTTGGGGTGTACGGACATCTAAAGTGTCCAAAAGATATAAAAGAGACGCCCCGAACTGAAGATGTGATAAATCGTGGATGGCTCTACTATATCTAGTATGGGTTGCGATCCGACGTATGAATAGTGGGTCGATGTTAAAAGTTTCTACTAAGCTGTATATTTAATAATTTATAAGTTTCAAGTAAATTTCTAACATATAGAAAATACATAGTTCTAAAAATTATTACTTAGGACAATAATATAAAAATAATTTGCATGTAAGATATTAAAAATGTAATTACATGTAAGTTATTAAAAATTGTAATTGCATGTACAAAATTATAAATTGCATGTAAACTTACTAAATTCGAGTAAATTTACTAACTTAATCCAAAAATACATAGTTACATGTAAACTTACTAATTCCGACTAACTTAAATTTCAACTAAAATTTACTAACTTAAATTTCATCTAAAATATACTAATATAAATTTACTAAACTAATCTAAATCAATATATTACAAAATTGGATGTAAACTTAACGGATTTTGTGCAGTATCGTGTATAATGACATTTTCCCGCGCAATCCTCTCCGCACACTCTTCCTTGCGCCTTCCCTCTCACCCTCAGTTCGAACCGTTCTCATAAAATAAATTCTAAGAACAATAGAAAACTAGGATTTTGCATGAAAATTTTTTCTTCTCTCACAATGGATAGGAACAAGTCACTCGCACAATTTACAAGCAAAGAAGAGGGGAGGTTCGCCAGTATGGGAAACAAAGGAATACTTGCCAACATAATACATGGGAAAACAAAAGAATAAATTCACGAGCGTTTTTTCCCCTTAAAATTTGGCCTCTTCCCTTAAGGTGCGAGAACAAATTATGAGAACAGGTTATAAATGCTTGCAAAAAGCACTGTCTCAGGACAATGCTTTTTTGACTGAGGTATTTGAACTCTCGTACCTGTGCGAGAGCTTTTGACCTTCTCGAGACGGTCTCGGGACATAAAATGGCTTGTTCGAGACAAATTATTATTATTTTTTTTACTCTAGGTGTGACTGTGCGAGATTTTTATTTATTTATTTAATGGGTGTCCGGATTAATTTTAACTCGATCCGTATAACTGTATAAGGCCTTGTAAATGGAATGGATTTTTCTTTATATATATATATATAATCTATCCTATATATCGAGTCTCTTACAAGCTTCCACTGTCCGCGCGTTTCTTCACTATCCACAATCCCCACCCCTTTCTTCCTCTCTGATTTCGATGGTGGTGATTTTTTCTCCCCCGACCCTCTCTTCTCTCTCCACTCCCCAAGTCTTTCCCTCCGCCACGCACCACCGAATTTGGAACCAGCACTGTTTCCCACCCATCAGATCCTGTCTCCCGACGGAACCTCCCAACTCCGACGCCCCAAATTCCTCGTCCTCCTCCAGCGGAAAGCCAAGTTCGTGGGTAAGCCCCGACTGGCTCACTTCCCTCTCACGCTCACTCACTCTCTCTGCGGACGACGATTCCGGCATCCCTGTCGCGTCTGCAAAGCTTGATGACGTCTCCGACCTGCTGGGCGGGGCCCTCTTCCTCCCATTGTTTAAGTGGATGAATATGTACGGTCCCATATATCGCCTTGCTGCTGGGCCTCGCAACTTTGTGGTGGTGAGCGACCCTGCAATTGCCAAGCACGTTTTGAGGAATTATGGGACCAAGTATTCTAAGGGCCTTGTCGCTGAGGTTTCTGAGTTCCTGTTTGGCTCCGGTTTTGCCATTGCTGAGGGTTCCCTTTGGACCGTAAGTTTCTCTCTCTAGGTTTTGGTTTTTAATATGTAGAGTTAATTGATCCTTGAAATTTTAATCATGAGTAGGACCGATGCTTGTTGGTTGTCAAAAAATGCCAGCAATTGTTGATTGGATGAGACTGGTGTAATTGATTATGATCTGGGTAAACCTGTAGCAAATTATACAATTTCTTATTGTAGTGGATTCGAACAAAGACTATTGCGAATATAATGGTTGAAATCTGGAGAAGGCATATCATGTATGAATGATATAGCTCTTAAATTGGCGGTGGATGGAATGTTGTTAAGGAAATAATTGACTAAGTTGATAGACATGCATCCTTTTGTACTAAGATGAAAAACATGCTGTTTCTTACAAACTGTGAAATTGGTAGATTTTTCACTTTTCAACTGATCCCTTGATCCTGAAGTCAAGTTTTGATAGGCGAGGCGCAGGGCTGTGGTTCCATCGCTTCACAAGAGATATCTTTCTGTAATGGTTGATAGAGTTTTCTGCAAATGTGCTGAAAGAATGGTGGATAAACTTAGAGTAAATGCTGTTAATGGCGTTGCTGTAAACATGGAGCAAATGTTCTCACAACTTACCCTAGATGTTATTGGCTTGTCACTTTTCAACTATAATTTCGACGCTCTCACCGCAGATAGTCCGGTTATAGATGCTGTCTACACTGCATTGAAGGAGGCTGAACTTCGTTCTACTGATCTTTTACCTTACTGGAAAGTGAGTCTTCGTCATCCAACATAACTCTTTTCTCGATGCTGTTCGTGGTTCCACAGGTTCTATAATGCCATTTATGTTTCCAGATCGAAGTCTTATGTAAAGTCATTCCTAGACAAATAAAAGCCGAAAAAGCTGTGAAAGTCATCAGGGACACTGTTGAGGAACTCATTGTGAAGTGTAAGGAGATTGTTGATGCGGAAGGTGAAAGGATAGAGAGTGAAGAATATGTCAACGAGGCAGATCCGAGTATTCTACGTTTCTTGCTTGCCAGCAGAGAAGATGTACGTTTAGTATTCACGCACCTTAATAATTGGAGTTTTTCTTAAAATTGATTATTATGGTTACAATTTGAGAGGTTCAGGTGCATTCATATCAGCTATTATAATCTTTGTTGTGCCTGTGTTCTTTAGGTTTCAAGTATGCAGCTGAGGGACGATCTCTTATCTATGTTGGTTGCTGGTCACGAAACAACTGGCTCAGTTCTAACCTGGACAGTCTATCTTCTCAGTAAGGTAATATATGAGGCAGCCATTTATATTAAAAAGCCTCTTTCAAATTTGTTCATGGACATGGAAATTTGGAATAAATTTTGGTAAAAATTCCGCGAGAATGAATTCATCTGATACAACTTTTACCTGCCTTGTGGTTATAAGTATAACATGTGGTGTCAAATCTTTGTTACAGAATCCTGCATCTTTGGTCAAAGCACAAGAAGAGGTAGACAGGATTCTGCAAGGAAGGCCTCCCACATTTGAAGACACAAAAGAGCTCAAGTTTGTGACTCGCTGCCTGATTGAGTCATTACGTCTATATCCTCATCCGCCGGTAGATATATATGCTTTTCAGTTTGATACTATTACTTGCAACTTAACTTTCTTACAAATAACCCTTAAGTATAAACAAAGTTTTCTTCCTGAAATTTCGTAGGTATTGTTAAGAAGAGCTCAAGTTCCTGATATACTTCCTGGAAACTTCAAGGTTAATCCTGGTCAGGATATAATGATTTCAGTTTACAACATTCATCATTCATCAGAGGTAGTTAATCTGTTATGCATTAAAAACTTAATATTTTAGTTAGTTTCACCAAAAGAAACATTCTGGCTGACTTATTAAGTTTTTTTTTTGAACAAAAAAGGTATGGGAAAGATCAGAAGAGTTTCTTCCAGAGAGGTTTGACTTGGAAGGCCCTGTGCCTAATGAGACAAATAACGATTTCAGGCAATTATACTTTCTTTAGGAACTAATGGTTCCATATTTTGCTGCCTTCTCTTTTGTTTCCCCTGTTCTTGATTGTGTCATAACCATTGAGCTCATTAGCAGATTTATACCATTTAGCGGAGGACCTCGTAAATGTGTAGGCGACCAGTTTGCCTTACTAGAAGCTATAGTAGCTCTCACTATCCTTCTGCAAAACTTCAGTTTTGAGCTTGTTCCTGATCAGAAAATTGGCATGACAACTGGAGCCACCATCCATACAACAAATGTAACTTTCACTTTCCTTCTCTTGTTGAATTGAGATTATTTTTATTCCGCATTACTTAATACTCGCTTGTTTGGAATTCGAGTTTTCAGATTATTATTTGAATTCTAAAAAATGTTTGCGTTTTCTTATAGTAGTGGATTAATTACTCTAAAATTATTATAATTTTGTTAGAAATAGCCTCATCTTTAGATTATCAACTGAAAGGTGCAAACCACAAAGACAAGTCATCTCCAGAGTTTGGTTTTTGGTTTTGTTTAAGGGCTCAATTAGGAACTGAAAACCATACCAGAAAAGCTTTAAACTCAGGGTTTTGCATAGCTTTCTCAAATAAAGAAACAAGATTTAAACTCAGGGACCATGGAGTGCTGACTGTGCTGTTGACCTTTCCCATTCAGGAAACATTTAGGGAGATTCAAAGGTCTATGCCATTTAAACTTAAAGAATGCATGCAGTTCTCTGTAATGAAGTATCCATTCAGATTTCAATCGGACAGCTTGAACTGAAGCTTTCAATCTCACTAAAAAGTTATAAGCGAAACAAAATTCTGAAGGATTTGTGAACAATTCTATCATCCTCCATAGTGTAGTTTATATGCATCATTGCATCTTCATTTGTTTGTCCATATCATCTAGGAATTTAACATCATTGACAAATCTATTCTTTGGTCTTTCCTTTATATAATTTGCAGGGATTGTACATGAAATTGACCCAGAGAGAAAGGAAGCCAGCATTTGCTTCATAATTGATCTCCAATCAAAGCAACACAGCTTCATTAGACAGTAGTTTTCGAGTGCACAGGTGAAAAGTCACATCTTGAAACTCCTTGTTTCTCTAATTTATCATTGTACTCGTAATTGTCAGTTTGTTACTTCTGAACGCCATAGTCATCTTAAGCAATTGAGTAAAAAAGCTGTTAGATCCACATTCTTGCACGGATTGTGCTGTTCCTACTTGCCTTGTTTGCTATTTGCTGTCCATTTCACCTTAGTACTAACATACCAATGTGGCTCTTTTCTCTAATTTATCATTGTAACACTCTGCTAGTGAACCATGTAGAACTTGTTACTGTTTCTGCTATCTTTCTCACGGGTTATAACAAATAGGTTCTTTATAAGCAGCGGGGTAAGTTGCGCTTGCATATGTACCCGTTGAATGCCTTTTTCTGCCCTGGAATCATTGGCAGCTGATGTTCAATGTATTTTGATGGATGCTAAAACTTTGAAGCTTGAAAATGGAGACCATTGCGCCCAACACAACTTCCCATGGGAGAATATGTTGCGTGAAACAGCACGTCTTGGATTAGATGAAAGGTTTGTGTTTGACTGTTGGATGAAAATATGTTTGGTCATGAGAAGCCTCTGTTTCTCTACGAATCCATTACCTTAAGTCTTCTGAAAGCAATATTTGTGATGATGAAAGAGACGAAAAGGTCAAAGAATATATAACTATATGAGGATAGTCGGTTCAATGCCTTGTAAGCTAATTGATTTCCCAACAAAACCAAATATAAGATTGTCATTTCTTTTCCAGATACGCACTATTTCTTTTTTTATTTTACTTGTTTTCGATTTTTGATATTTGATTCCATCATCAGATTCAGGATGATATCTGCGAACAAATCTTTCCTTGGTTTATAGTTAGTTCACACCTTCGATTTTCTCCGGTCTTCCTAATTTTTCCACCAGTTCACCACAGCGTGGAGTGATTTTTTTTTTTAATATATTTTTTTATCTATTCTTAAACATTAGCACATTAAAGATATCACTTTTTTTTTTTTTAATAAAGGAAAGCGGTTCGAAGCACTAGATGACACTCCGTCTTGTGGGTCGAAAAAGATCGGCACACGGACTAACCGTCATGAGGGACAACAACAAAAAAAAAAAGAAAAACAAAAAATACATCAGAAAATCCGACAAAAAGAAGTCAATGAGAAAAAGTATATGATTCACTTTTATATCACTTGTATTGATATATTATTTCATATCGATTATCATACCTAATATGTTTTATATATCGATATGAAATGTGCCATCTTCAAAGTCACGCTCATACTTTTGGACTCCGAGCCTTCCACCAAACTTTCCTTTAGTGTTTTCTATGTTACTTTGGTTGTTAAACGAGTTGAGCTTTTGATTTAGTTTTTTCTCTGTTACTTTGGTTGTTAAACGAGTTGAGCTTTTGATTGAGTCGAATTTGTGATTGATTTTTGTATGGAGTTTAATATCAAGCTCTTAGACTTTGAGCCTTCCACCAAACGCAACCTCGTTTTGTCCATTTTTTAGAAGAGTTTGAGCACATTTTTCTCAAATTTACGTTATACTTTATAATTAGGGTATTTTTGTAAAATAGAATCCTAAACAACCTATTCATATCAATTCGTTAAAATCATGGGTTTTGCTCGAGCTCGATTCAAGCTTCACAATGTGCTCATACGACTCGGCTTATTTTGTAACATGAATAAGTTTGATTCGAACTTCTAATCCTTTTATGGAGCCAAGGCTAATCCGAACTCGAGTGGCTCGTGCCTCACGTAGCGGATGTCATCACTAAACCTAGTAAGGCTCGAGTCCAAGAAATTGCACAGCCAACTCGGTACCAGTTTCCTATTCCAAAAAATAGATTCCTAATAATGTAACCGAACCAACCCAACACCCGCTTTGGTATAAGGGATGCGAAGTTTGCCCAAAGTTTCCACTTTCAGCAAGAAAATGGATATGGTCACTAAAAATCTCTCCCCCACTTGCACATTTTACCTCTTATTTTCCATCTTTGTCTTCCCTTACATGCAATATCTTTCATTATCTTTAAAAAAATAACACAAAACCATCTCTTCTCACACTGTCAAGCACAAAAAAATACAATGATGGACATGCTTTCTTTGCTCCCACGCCAATCACACGCACCCACTAAGCTGTAAATCCACACATCTAACATGTCTATAAATTAAAGAGACCTTCACCTTCCACATACGCCACAATCATACATACTCTAACTACTCAAAAAAAAAAAACAATTTTAATTTCCTTTTTAAATTTTCAGCCGGGCATGAGGTTGAATTTGAAAAGCACCCCTTTGTATTGGTTCCTTGCCTTTACCATCGCCTTCTTCGCCATCTACTTTAACTTTGCAACCCAAAGTAGCTTACAGCAGCTGGAGTTTCACAAAAGAGGAGGAGAAATCCTGTGGTTTGTTAGGGACATTAGCAGAAAACACCATCCCCACCACCGCAAGAAGATCGATTGCAGTAATGAGCTGTCTAGGATTATCACATCTTCTTATGATGTTTCGCTCATCCTGACCGTTGATGTCAAGGGTTGTGCGAACTTCACTAGTATTCAGAAAGCTGTGAACGCTGTACCTGATTTTAGCACCTCCAGTACCCTCATCATGGTTGATTCCGGCACTTACAGGTACATATCTAGCTTTACTAATGGTGGTTCAGTTATACATGCTTTGAAGCTAATTAAATGGTATTAATATATATTATTAATGAATTTGACAGGGAAAAGGTAATCGTAAATGCAAGCAAACTCAACGTGATATTGCAAGGTCATGGCTATATGAACACTATTATAGCATGGGATGATACTACAAACTCGACGGGATCCACACCCGGTAGCTCGACTTTTGCCATCTTTGCACCAAACTTCATGGCTTACAACATCAGCTTTCAGGTTAGCATGGAATTATATATATAATTTCAATCCTTCATTGTTTCAGGAATCATATGTATAAAATGAGTTTTTGTTTACGGAAAAGAATACAGCGCCGGCACCGGACCCGGGAGAAATAGGAGGACAAGCGGTAGCGGTGAGGGTTGCAAGTGATAAAGTGGCCTTCTATGGGTGTGGCTTCTATGGGGCTCAAGACACCCTTGATGATGAAAGTGGACGACATTACTTCAAAGACTGTTTTATTCAAGGCTCTATTGATATGATATTTGGAAATGCTAGGTCTCTTTATGAGGTATGTATATCTTACATATAATATTAGGGTTAGGTTAGAAGTATGTTTTTTGGAAATGCTAGGTCCACTGCATATTGTACTTACGTGTTTCAAAATTGTGGTGACAAGTTTTGAACCCATAAAGTGTATTTAAGGAGTGTTCGGTAAAACAATACTTCTAGCTTTATGACTTATGACTAACTTTTTTTTATCAGGTTGGTATTGATATCCCATCCATACTCGGTATTTGGTATTTTATTATATTGGTATCAAATTGATACTTTTATATTCGGACTTTTTATTTTTTGATAGCTTTTAATATACTTATATTTTAAAAGGTATCACCGGTTTTTTTACTAGCGCTTTTTTTCATCCTCCATCTATCTCGTCTTCTCCCATACTCATCCATTCTTCCCTCTCCGGACCGTGTGGGCTTTTCCATCAAAATTCCTCTTTCTCATTAACTTGTTCTCTTTCTCCTTTTGTTTTGTTGATTATTGGGTGTATTTTATTCTAAAATCTACGGATTGTGAAAATTTCTCTTTCTTTCTCTCGCCCATCCCTCTTTGAATTTGGTGCGGTGGTTGAAATACATCATGTGCTGACAGAATTGCGAAGAATCGAGATGTGTGGTTGTAATTCGCGGTGAGGAGGAGGCGATTAATATCTCCCGTAAAGATTTGAGATATCAAATATAATATCAGATATACTACAACATATCAAACATGGATATAAGATATCAATACAATACTCATATCCTAATATCCATATCTTGATACTCATGCCTGATACCCATCATATCTGATATATAATATCAATACCAAATGACCCTTAGTTATATTTTTGATACATTAATTTATAGAGTATAACTATTGAGATGTAGGGAAGCAAAGTTATCCCACATCGATAATACGAAATCAAGTGAACCTATCATATAAGCACTAGGGTTACTCCTCTTTTTGCCAATTGATTTTAGGATGAAACCCGAATGCTTGTATGTGTGGTTCACTTATGACGTGTGTCCAAGAAAAAGTGAACAATAACTAAGGTTTATTGGTAAATTACAGGGATGCACCATAAACTCGATATCGAAAGAGGGATCAAGTGTGAGCGGGTCGATAACAGCACAAGGGAGGGCATCAAGAGACGTAAAGACGGGTTTTTCGTTTGTGAATTGCAACGTCGGAGGGAGCGGGAAGGTGTGGCTCGGAAGGGCGTGGGGTATATATTCGACGGTCGTATTCGCCAACACTTTCATGTCTGATGTCGTTGCTCCCGACGGTTGGAATGACTGGCAAGACTCCTCTCGTGATTCGTATGTCTTCACCTCCGCATTGTGCAATGAAGTTGTTAGTGTATATATGGTTTATAAATCTAATGGAAGACCATGTTTATTTGTGAAACAGGACAGTATTCTTTGGAGAATACCAGTGCAGTGGGCCAGGGGCAGATTACACCAATAGGGTGTCGTATAGCAAGCAACTCTCCCAAAACGACGCGTCTTCCTATTTGGACATTTCGTACATCGATGGTCAAGATTGGCTACAAGATCTCTCCCTCCCTCTTACTAACATCGCCGCCTTACAACTTGGGGAAGATGACTTCCTTGATGTATTATAGGCTATATAGCTCCCTCTCCCTTTCTAGACGTTTCTTCTTACATTCTCGACCTCATCACAAGAAAATTTTCATATCAAATTTTTTTTTTTACATCAATTACAAATGTTAACACCAATTTCACCGTGTCTTAAATTAATTAAATTATAATTGTTAAGCGATAGGGACGAGACGAAATTGTGTGCGAATAAATGTATACGTGCGTTATGTCAAAACTTAACGTCTAAGTCAAATGAGTTCTACTCTAAACTAAATTGACAATATTAGAGTTGTACCATACTCAAAATAATCTATTTTTAATGTGTGAATTTATTATCTTCAATAAACCCTAACAAGTACAACTAGGTACAGTTTACGGTTGAAGATGATTAGAATTATAAAGGAAGAAGGTAGAAGATGATTAGCAAGGATAGACTTAAAGATTGCATTTGAGTTTGCTTACGTTTGTTGATTTTTAACTCCTTGTATAGTGGGGGACGTTGGTCTGTTATTTGCGTGATTGAATGCAACTGTGACTTTCTTAAACATGTTGTCGGCTTTGTGCTAACTGCTAACCTAGCAATAAGACCAGGTCAAGTCAATAGTCTAAGCTCATAAATTACTTTCACAACATAAATATAAATATAAATATAAATATTTTTGATAAATAAATATAGATATTTTTATAATATAAATATTTTTAAATATAAAGTTTTTTTTCTTTCTCATTCATAGGTTTTTTTTACCAATGAAATTTCCATCATATATGGTAAATTACATCAAGTTAGAAGTTAGGCGGGCAACAAGGGTTGCCGTCAACCCTTTCTGAATAGTAAATCCGATCCTCTTGAAAACTACATTTGAAGACCTAGGTCACATAAAATTACCATGCAAGACCCGTTACACCCTCTTGAGAATCTCGACGGCATCAGGCGCAAGAAAACCAAACGTATCAAAAGCGAACGGAAGAAATACATGCTGGTTTTCAAGACAAGCTAAAATAAATCAAATAGCTAATATTAAATAGTTTTTAAACAAAACTAGAACATAGGTGAACAAGTCATAAAATAAAATATTAGTTTAAATAGATTGCTAAATTTAGGTTGTTAACCCGTGAAATTGTCGTAAGTTATATTTTGAGAATCGATTTCCTCATGCCATTTATGTTTGACGTGTATTATTATAGAGTTTTTTTCAATATTTTTATTTTAAATTTTGAATTGTCTTATTGTTCGGCATATAAAAGTTATTCGCAAGATTAGCTTTTTATAAATTTACTATTGATCACTTTTTAAATATTTAAAAGATAAGTTTGAGTAATCTATCAAACTTGTTTACAACTTTACCCCAAAACATATGTGTTTGATATTTGTATATGTATTGTTTTATTTTGGTAGATTTTATGAAATACCAATTAAATTTACATGTTTTGCAAAATCTTTATAAAAAAAAAAACTACACAAAAAGCATGAACCATGCAAAAACTTCCACTACCCAAAAAAACGTATATTACCAAACTAGGCCTTATATGTGTCCAAAAACACCTACGACCTACCTATAGAGAGAGTACTTGATTCCATGATGATTTGACCTTAGGGAAGGATATCTCATTAGTGATATTACTGATATAATATGAAGATGAATAGAAGAATGTAGAGCAAAGACGATAGAGTGAAATGAATGAGAATAGATCATATATTTTCTCATTGTTTGTGTATCAGCCTGCTGTACTTATACATCTGTTTAACCCTTATAACAGAAAGTTTTTTACAATTTTTACAACTCATATTGTTCTAGATTGTTCTATTATATAACAAACTAGGGCTTGCATTATACTATATCATTGGGTATAACATCCCCCTCAAGCTGACAGGGATAACCATGCCAAGCTTGGAAAGTAGAAAATTCTGTTGAGCAGATGGAAGAATTTTAGTCAACACATCAGCAACTTGTTCTTTTGTAGGTACATGACGAAGCTGAAGTAACCCCTCCATGACCTTATCTCGAGTAAAATGACAATCTATCTCGATGTGTTTGGTTCTCTCGTGAAAGACAGGATTAGAACCAATTTGGATTGCAGAATTGTTGTCACAAAACAATTCAACAGGTTGTGGTGGTTGTATGCCTAACTCTTGAAGGAGTCGAACCAACCAAGTGATTTCTGCAGCAGCATGTGCAAGAACACGATATTCAGCCTCAGCTAAACTTCTGGACACGGTGGATTGTTTCTTAGATTTCCAACTAATAGGAGATTGTCCAAGTAAAATCACATAGCCTCCAACTGAACGCCTTGTGCTTGAACAAGCAGCCCAATCTGAGTCAGAATAGGCAACAAGTTTAGGACACTCACTACCATTGAGAAGGATCCCATCACCAACAGTGCCTTGAATATAACGAATAGTATGTTGTAGAGCCTCAAGGTGAGGGGTACAAGGCTTCTGCATGAACTGACTTAGTGTTTGAACTGCAAAGCACAAGTCAGGTCTAGTATTGGTTAAGAAGTTTAGCTTTCCCACTAGACAACGGTACTCAGTAGGATCAGAAATAATTGGACCAGAATCAGGAACCAATTTCATATGCAAGGGAAGTGGAGTGCTAGTAGGCTTCCATGGAGGTAGATTAGCTTCCTGTAAAAGTTCACTTGTGAACTTACGCTGAGTAAGAGCTATGCTAGACTTCAAGTAAGCAACTTCAAGACCCAGAAAAAAATGAAGAAGTCCCAGGTCTTTTATGTTGAAGGATGTATCGAGGAAAACTTTCAAGTGATTCATCTCTTGTTGACTGGAACCAGTAACTAGTAAATCATCAACATAGATAGCAATAATAGTGATGTCTAACGAACATTTCTTAATAAACAAAGAATAATCATTCTTAGACTGGATAAAACCTTGAGATTGAAGAGATGTGGTAAGACGATGAAACCACTGACGGGAAGCTTGCTTAAGACCATAGAGCGATTTTCTCAATTTGCAGACCAGAGATAAAGGATTATCAATCCCAGGAGGAAGCTTCATGTATACATCTTCATGTAGTGTCCCATGAAGAAAAGCATTATTAACATCCAATTGATGACGAATCCATTTCTTAGCTGCAGCAATAGAAATGATGCTTCTAATCGTAGTCATTTTAACAACAGGAGAGAAAGTTTCATGATAATCAATCCCCTCCTTTTGTGTAAAACCCTTAGCAACAAGACGAGCTTTGTACCTTTCTAAAGTGCCATCAGCTTTGAGTTTGACCTTATACACCCATTTGCAACCAATGACCTTCTTTCCGTCAGGGAGTGGCACCAAATCCCAGGTATGATTTTGTTGAAGTGCTTGATACTCAACATTCATGGCTTTAACCCAATTAGAATCACTAGTTGCTTCTTGATAAGAAGTAGGCTCAGTATATGCAGTCAAAGAAGTGAGAAAAGCATGATACGAAGAGGGCAAATATGATGCAGGAAAGATACCTGGTGTTGGAGAGCTTGAACTGTAAGTGCAAATGAAGTCCTGAAGGTAGGATGGCTTTGTAATATGACGAGTGGAACGTCGAAGGAGTGTGGGACTAGAATGATTTGGCGATGGAATTGAAGTATCTGTTTGGGAGCTGGAGGGAAAATTGATGGATGGGTGATCTTGATGAAAAGGAGGAGTAGCAACGGAAGGTATAAAAATGGAAGAATCAAATGTGGAGGAAGAAGGAATGAAAACAGGCAATGTGGGAGAAGAAGTATGAGAGGAAGATAGACGAAAAGGGAAGATAGTTTCATGGAAGATGACATTTCTGTAATGAATAATTTGTTTGGAATGAAGAGCAAGAACCTTGTAACCTTTTTTACCAAAAGGATAACCAAGGAAAACACATGGTGTTGCTCGTGGTTGAAATTTATCTCTATTATGGACTGTTGTGCTTGCAAAGCAAAACAGCCAACACACACGTAAATAAGAATATTGGGGAGGTTTATGAAAAAGAAGTTCATATGGAGATTTGAGGTCAAAAACATGAGAAGGCAATCTGTTGATAAGATATGTAGCTGTGAGAATACAATCACCCCAGTAAAGAAGGGGAAGATTAGCTTGAAAGAACAAGGATCGAGCAACTTCCAAGAGATGTTTGTGTTTTCTTTCAACTATGCCATTTTGTTGAGGTGTGTAAGGACAAGTAGTTTGATAAAGGATCCCTTCATTGGCATAGAAGGAGGATGCAATAGTGCCTGAAAACTCTAAAGCATTGTCTGTCCTTATGGTTTTCACTGAAAGGTCAAACTGAGTCTTGACTAAGGTAATAAAAGTTTGAAGTAATGTGAAAGCATTGCTTTTATTAGCCATTTAGTAAGTCCAAGTACAACGTGTATGATCATCAACAATAGTGAGAAAATAGTTGAAACCATTATAGGTAGATTGTTTGTATGGACCCCATGTGTCTACATGTATGAGCTGAAAAGGCAAATCAACTCGAGTAGAAGAGTGATTAAAAGCAAGCCTGTGCTGCTTAGCTTGTGGACATATTTGGCAAACAGAGAGTTTCTTAGTAGGAGTATCAACACAAGAAATGTGCCTGAGCTGGTCAAAAGTTAAGTGGCCAAGTGTAAAGTTCGGGAATTTTTAAAATAAAAAAATATAACAATGATCGAGAATTTTAGAAATAAATTAGCATTTATCCTCTTTCCGTACACTATGCCACGGATATGTTCGGTAATTAATTCCGTAAATTATTATTACGGAAATGTCCGAGAACTTATTCCGACCGTAACGTCCGTTACGGAGTTATTTTACGGGTTCGGACCCGACCTTTATGCCTACTTCCCTTCTTTCCCCTCTCTTTTCTTCCCAGAGAAAAATCTCGGCCCCGCTGAGACCGATCTCGGTCGAGATTTTTCCAGGTGACCGAGATGACCCCTCGGTCTTCTCTTCTCCACTGCTCCACGCCAAGTCTGCCATAGCCGCCCAGCTAGCCGGCCTAGGCCTACAGGTTTGTCGCCGACCTCTCGCTCCCTCCAACCTGCAGCGGCCCCTCGTTCTCGGCCATCCCCTTCCATTGCCTCGACCCAGCCAACCCCATCTCCCTTCTCCCTCCATTTCGCTCTCTCCCTCTCTCTATTCACCTCTACAGCGGCTCACACCCACCCTACTCTCCCTCTCTCATTTCGCTCTCTGCCGCCAAACTCCACCCCGGAGAACCACCGAGAGCAGCCACCACCACTGGACCCAGCACGAGCCGTCCCGGCTCGCTCTTTCTCTTCCAAGGTGACCGAGACAAGCTGCAGCGGGCATTCTTCATTCGAGCTCGCCGGAGTACCGCCACTGCCCTCTGGCGCGAGCCCGTTGACGCCGGCCTTCTCCCTCGCCGCCTTGGACCACCGTGAAGCACCGCCGCCGCCGACCGCAGCCAACCGAGGAGCCATTAAAGCCACCCTCGCCTGCAGAAGAACCGGGGCCGCGCCCTCCCCTGCCGCCCCCGCGGAAGCCACATCAGCCTTGTCTTCCTCTGCGATCTCGGCCGAGCTCTCTGTAATCTCGGCCGAGCCTGTCTGTGATCTCGGCCGAGCCAAGTTTGCATCTCGGCCGAGCCATCTGCATCCCGGCCGAGATTCTGCCGTCCCCGCCACCGCAGCAAGCTCGGAAGTCCGTGGGCGTACTTCCGGTCGGCCTCCATCGTGTTCGGTATAATTACGATTAAACCCCCTCGTCTTTATTTAATATAATTTAGAATATACTTTGGAAAGTATAGAATTGTCGGAAATGCGTTAGCAGGTTTTACCCGTAGATTGGAATTGAGGAATTTTAACGTAGGTTGGGGAACGAGTTATAACTTAGTATCATGTTAGGATGGAATTGGAATGACTTGGTGGAAATGCCAAGTAGTGGCTTGGGAAATCTTAGGAAAACGTAATAGACGTGCTAGACCCCGTTGACGTTTATAAGAGTTGAGTTACGAGCATGATAGATTCTAGGATGTGATTCTGGAATGGGAATCAAATGATCTTGTATAGGTCATTTGTGTAGAAGTCTTAGACTTCTCGAGTTGAGCGGATCTTTACGAGTACCTTGTTGTGAACAGGTTGTGTACTCCTTCCCAAGGGAAGAGAGAGCGTTTGTGAGATAGCATTTGGGACGAGGTAAGTCTCCGGACTTACTTAGCGCGTATTCTATGTATTAACATGATGCGTGTTTGGTGGTGTGTGTTTACGTATTTGTCATAATCATTAAACCGGTAAAATAGGACCACCGACTTTTATAAGTAATTTTGGCCCAAGTGTATGATAACGGGCGGTGACATCATCTGCCCAACTCTTGCGAGAGTGGGAGGTTCTCGGCGACTAGCCGTGCGGGTGAGACGGACGGATACATCCTTACCGTGCCTTGCCGGAAATAGGGACCGGGGCGAGACCATTGGGGTCTCGTGTCACAACCGAAGTTGAATTAGAACGGGATACGAGTTAAGAAAATTAAAGATAATAACCCGGACTTGCGTGATTTATGTTTTGTGATTCTTATGTGTGTTTGTGCCTTTCCCATTATTCTAATGCTTAGAATGCGAGCTAACGGTTTTAAACCGTTTATGTAGTTGACTTGCAGGTTAGGGACGCCGCCGAGTAAGGCGGAGGAGTGGACAGCCGGGGTCCCCGTACATTATAGGACGGGGAATATTTTTTGAGTCGTTTTTACCTTGTTGTTTATTGGATGTTGACGCACTTTAACTTTGTATCGTATTATGAGGTTTTGAGGACTCGGCGTTTCCCAGTTGTACTTTTACATTTCGCTTTCCGCATACATTAAACATGTTTTCGAGTTTTCCGCCTTTATTCTGTGCCGTTGTTGAAAGGTCCAGTGAAATTGTTGTCAGGCTAAGGGTCGGGACCCACTGTGCGGTCTCGCCCGTAGCGCCCCGAGTCCGCGGATTTGGGGTGTTACAAAAGTGGTATCAGAGCCCTAGGTTGACAACAATGGCACTCGCAATCTTTCTAAAGGCCGAATGAGGTATAAAACAGAACCCCCATGGGTTTTGACTTTTCGTTTTCAAAATCATATGCATGAGTCGGGCTTGGGTTAGAATGTACGGGACCACCGCTCCTTCCGCAAACCTCGGCGACGTATAGCTCTGGGTTAGAAGTAGGTATTGTTATTACATAGTTGTATATACATGTATTTAGTTACGTATATGACCTTAGGATGTGTGGGCACTTACGCCTTGGATGTAATATGTTATTATTTACCTTATGCTATGCGAATTAACGGATTAAACCATGAATAAGTACTTGAGTAATCGTAATTAAATAAAACGTCTTCCGAAACCATCCCCGTTGTGGACCCACCAGTTGTGGGTGCACCAGCAGCAGAGGCCCCAGTAGAGGAGGTCGCAGAGAGCGTCATTCCTGAGGCTAGGGATAGGACCGTGGTTAGGTCAGGAGTTCAGGGTTCTTTATCTACCAGGACCGGGGGAGCGTCCGTGGCAGCTACTGTTTTTGGAGATTACTTACGTCGGGTAGAGGAGGCATTTAGGACTGGAGCACCACCTCCCGCACCACCAGTGCCTGCACCTGCACCAGCGAGATCAGCTGAGGTCACACAGAGGGTGACCCAGGTTCGGGCTGCACCGGAGATAGTTACACCAGTAGTTGTTGCACCCGAGCCAGTTGTGGAGATTGCCAGGCCGAGAGACGAGCTGAGGTCTCCGAGACCTGATTCATAGTTGAAGGCTTTCAACCAGCAGCATGTACCCTACTTCGGTGGGAAGGTAGGGTTAGAGGTGGAGCATTGGATTGGGCACGTAGAGTCAGCACTAGAGGCGATCCGTTGCCCAGAGGAGAGACAGGTCGAGATAGTCCAGACCTTGTTCCGTGAGCAGGCCCATTTCTGGTGGAGGACAGTTAGAGGCGGTGTGACCCGGATGGAGCAGCTACTGAGCCTTGTTAGGGAGACTTTTTGCCCAGCTTCCCTGAGGAGCGACAGAGTTCAGGACTTCCTCGAGGCAGGATTTGAGGATGTCCCCGTTATAGAGGCGATCAGACGATTCCGGGCGGAGTTGGCCTTGCTGGGACCTTCCGCACCTCCAGCGGACCAGCATGTCTACCTCTTTTCCCGGAGACTGAGGGAGTCCACCCGCGCTTACCTTGCGGGATTCCGTTGTACATCCCTGGCGGAGTACCAGGACAGAGCTTCGGCTTATGAGAGAGACCGCCTTGGACATAGGAGGGCGACACCGTCCGGAGGGCTGGACAAAAGACAGAGGACAACCCCATCTGGTTCAGGGACAGGAGTAGCAGGTCAGAGGCATAGCCAGACCTAGGGACGTTCAGGTCCTCAGACTCAGAGGCAGACATCAGACAAGGCACGACAGTGCTATGGTTGTGGGGAGTATGGACACATAAAGAATGAGTGTAGGAGACCGCCAGTGGCTTGCTTCACTTGTGGCCAGATGGGCCACCGAGCAGCTTTTTGCCGTCAGGGCAAGTCCTAGTCTCAGCAGGGTTCTTCGCCTGCTGGCAGAGCAGGAGGCAGTCAGAGGCCGCCTCAGTATCAGTCTCAGGGCTCTCAACAGAGGAGCCAGGGTCAGGGACAGGGTCAGACTTGTACACAGGGATCAGCTCAGGGACAGGGCCGAGGTAGAGGCCGAGGTGGAGGTACTCAGGAGACTCGAGGCACACAGGCCAGAGTATTAGAGCTGAGGAGCGCTGTTGATCCCCCAGCACCAGCAACTCCAGGTACTATTCAGATTCACGGTTTTTCAGTCCGAGTTTTATTTGATACGGGTGCCACACACTCGTTTATATCCGATGATTGTGTAGCTAGATTGTCCTTAGCTACGATAGAGGGGAGACCCTTTTCTATAGGGTTACCCGATGGATGTAGGGTTAGGGGTACCCGAGAGGTACACGGTTGCCCCATTCGTTTGGGGAACCGAGATTGGTTAGCCGACTTCTTTGTCATGCACTTGGTGCATGAAGAAGTCATCTTGGGTATGGATTGGATGGACCGCCATCATGCCGTTTTGGACATCAGCCGGAGGACCGTGACGATTTCCACAGAGACGGGGCAAGAGGTGATTTTCCGAGGTTGGGACCTCGGGAAAGCCGGTACAGTCATTAGCGTCGTTCGAGCCGCTAGACTTATCGGGCAGGGATGTGAGGCCTTCTGGTGTTATGCCATTAAGGAGGAGAAGAAGGGACCATCACTGGAGGAGATTCCAGTGGCTTGTGAGTTTGAGGATGTTTTCGGGGAGCCACCTGGGCTACCACCGCAGAGGAGCGTTGACTTCACTATTGAGTTGGAGCCCGGCACCAGGCCGATCTCCAAGGCTCCATACCACATGGCGCCGATTGAGTTGCTGGAGCTGAAGAAGCAACTCGAGGAGTTAGCCGATAGGGGTTTCATACGCCCGAGCGTTTCCCCTTGGGGTGCACCGGTCCTCTTCGTGAAGAAGAAGGACGGATCTTTGAGGCTTTGTATCGACTACCGGGAGTTGAACAAAGTCACCATCAAGAACAAGTACCCTTTACCGCGCATTGATGATTTGCTAGATCAGTTGCAGGGAGCTTCCGTATTTTCTCGTATCGACTTGAGGTCGGGATACCATCAGCTTAGGGTGAGAGATGAGGACATACCGAAGACGGCATTCAGGACGAGATACGGCCACGATGAGTTTGTCGTGATGCCATTCGGGCTCACGAATGCACCTGCCGTCTTCATGGAGTTGATGAACGGCGTCTTCATCGACTTCTTGGACCAGTGCGTGGTGGTATTCATTGACGATATCTTAGTCTACTCCTGGAGTAGAGAGGAGCATGAGGGACACCTGAGGACGGTACTTCGAGTCCTCCAGGATAGAGAGCTTTACGCTAAGCTCTCTAAGTGTGCGTTTTGGATGGCCGAGGTGGCATTTTTGGGACATATAGTTTCCGCCGAGGGTGTCATGGTCGACCCGGCGAAGATTGAGTTTGTTTCCTCATGGCCGCCTCCTAGGACGGTCAAGGAGGTGCGCAGTTTCTTGGGCTTAGCGGGATACTACCGCCGTTTTGTCGAGGGTTTCTCCGTGATTGCGCGACACTCACTACCTTGCTGAGGAAGTCTACCAGGTTCGTCTGGTCCGAGCCTTGCCAGCGCAGCTTTGAGGAGCTGAAGAGGAGGTTGACCTCCGCTCATGTGTTAGCCCAGCCTGAGGGCATAGAGGACTTTGTAGTATATAGCGACGCCTCCAAGCTAGGCTTGGGGTGCGTCTTGATGCAGAGGGGTAGGGTTATTGCGTACGCTTCTCGGTAGCTGAAGCCGTACGAGGAGAACTACCCTACCCATGATCTCGAGCTAGCGGCGGTGATTCACGCCCTGAAGATCTGGCGACACTACTTGTACGGGACTACCTGCCAGATCTTCACAGACCATAAGAGTCTGAAGTATATATTCACTCAGCGGGAGTTGAATAACCGCCAAAGGAGATGGTTGGAGCTGATTAAGGACTTTGATCTACAGATTTTATATCATCCCGGGAAGGCGAACGTAGTTGTCGATGCTTTGAGTAGGAGGACACCTCGAGAGGAGGCGATAGCTCGGCTTACGGTTCAGCCTCAGCTACAGAGGGATTTGATGGGCTTGGAGTTGGATATCCGGTTCCCGGGTACGGACTGCCGATTGAGCGAGTTAGTGGTATTGCCTGACCTGCCCGGTGAGATCCTGCAGAAGCAGGAGAGATGCCCCATTTGGATGAGGATCCAGGAGAGGATGTCCCGAGGAGAAGCACCGCAGTTTGTCATAGGAGCAGATGGACTCTTGAGACGTCAGGGACGTATTTGTGTACAGCCGGATCCGGAGCTGAGAGAGCGGATCTTGCGTGAGGCCCATTCCACACCTTACTCCGTGCACCCAGGCGTGAGTAAGATGTACCAGGACCTTAGGAGATCTTATTGGTGGGGCGGGCTCAAGCCCGCTGTTGCTAGATATGTGGCCCGATGCGCGACCTGCCAGCAGGTCAAGATCGACCACCATAGACCCGGAGGAGAGCTACACCCACTCACGAAGACTGCACGGACTTCGTGACCGGTCTGAGACCGAGTAGGAGCTTTGACGCGATATGGGTGGTAGTAGACCGGCTGACGAAGACTGCACGTTTTATCCCTATACGGGAAACGTGGCCGGTGAGTCGTTTAGCCGAGGAGTTCACCCGGCAGATTGTGAGACTACATGGAGTCCCGAGGACCATCATCTCGGATAGGGACGGGCGTTTTACCTCGATGTTCTGGCAGCAGGTACACGCCGCCTTGGGTTCGAGCCTCCATTTCACCACCGCATACCATCCTCAGACCGACGGCCAGTCCGAGCGAACCATTCAGACATTGGAGGATATGCTACGAGCATGCGTGCTAGATTGGGGACAGGTATGGCCAGATCACCTCCCGTTGGTCGAGTTTTCGTATAATAACAACTGGCACGCATCGATTGGGATGACACCTTATGAGGCATTGTATGGACGGAGGTGCCGTACTCCCTTATGTTGGGATGAGCCGAGGAGTTCTAGTGTAGTAGCTCCAGATCAGGTACGGGACGACATGGCGAGAGTTGCCTTGATCCGAGAGAGGATGTTAGCCGCGCAGAGCCGGCAGAGGTCGTATGCGGATAGGAGGCGTAGACCTCTCGAGTTCAGAGTAGGAGCTCGGGTATGGTTGAGGGTATCACCGACGCGGGGCGTCAGGCGGTTCGGCATTAAGGGGAAGTTAAGCCCCCGATATGTCGGTCCATTTGAGATTCTGGAGAGAGTCGGTGAGGTAGCATACCGATTAGCGTTGCCCCCACGGTTGGATGGTGTACACCCGGTCTTCCATGTCTCTCAGTTGCGAGAGTACATACATGACCCGAGACACGTCATCAGTCATGAGGACCTAGTGGTTGAGCCGGACCACACTTTCGCGGAGCACCCGATAGCGGTCTTAGAGCGGAGTACGAGACGCCTTCGATCGAAGGAGATACCTATGCTGCGAGTACAGTGGTCGAGGAGAGGAGCCGATGAGGCTACCTGAGAGATGGAGGATAGTATCCAGAGGAACTATCCTGAGTTTTATGCGAGCCTTGCTACATCGATAGGACCCTCGGGTTAGTTCCGAGATCCTTCTTGTTACTTTATGATTATGTGATTTTTGCTTGATTGATGAGTACCTTGCGAGGTCGTGATATGACTGCTACGCATAGACGTGGTTTAGAATCGATAGAGTTTCGCGTGGTTACGAGACGGGTTTATGGAGAGTGATGGGGTCTAGCGAGTTTCGGGACGAAACTTCTTTTTAGGAGTGTTAGTTGTAAAGTCCGGGAATTTTTAAAATAAAAAATATAACAATGATCGAGAATTTTAGAAATAAATTAGCATTTATCCTCTTTCCGTACACTATGCCACGGAGATGTTCGGTAATTAATTCCGTAAATTATTATTACGGAAATGTCCGAGAACTTATTCCGACCGTAACGTCCGTTACGGAGTTATTTTACGGGTTCGGACCGGACCTTTATGCCTACTTCCCTTCTTTCCCCTCTCTTTTCTTCCCAGAGAAAAATCTCGGCCCCGCTGAGACCGATCTCGGCCGAGAATTTTCCAGGTGACTGAGATGACCCCTCGGTCTTCTCTTCTCAACTGCTCCACGCCAAGTCTGCCATAGCCGCCCAGCTAGCCGGCCTAGGCCTGCAGGTTTGTCGCCGACCTCTCGCTCCCTCCAACCTGCAGCGGCCCCTCGTTCTCGGCCATCCCCTTCCATTGCCTCGACCCAGCCAACCCCATCTCCCTCCTCCCTCCATTTCGCTCTCTCCCTCTCTCTGTTCACCTCTACAGCGGCTCACACCCACCCTACTCTCCCTCTCTCATTTCGCTCTCTGCCGCCAAACTGCACCCCGGAGAACCACCGAGAGCAGCCACCACCACTAGACCCAGCACGAGCCGTCCCGGCTCGCTCTTTCTCTTCCAAGGTGACCGAGACAAGCTGCAACGGGCATTCTTCCTTCGAGCTCGCCGGAGTACCGCCACTGCCCTCTGGCGCGAGCCCGTTGACGCCGGCCTTCTCCCTCGCCGCCTTGGACCACCGTGAAGCACCGCCGCCGCCGACCGCAGCCAACCGAGGAGCCATTAAAGCCACCCTCGCCTGCAGAAGAACCGCGGCCGTGCCCTCCCCTGCCGGCCCCGCGGAAGCCACATCAGCCTTGTCTTCCTCTGCGATCTCGGCCGAGCTCTCTGTAATCTCGGCCGAGCCTATCCGTGATCTCGGCCGAGCCAAGTTTGCATCTCGGCCGAGCCATCTGCATCCCGGCCGAGATTCTGCCGTCCCCGCCACCGTAGCAAGCTCGGAAGTCCGTGGGCGTACTTCCGGTCGGCCTCCCTCGTGTTCGGTATAATTACGATTAAACCCCCTAGTCTTTATTTAGTATAATTTAGAATATACTTTGGAAAGTATAGAATTGTCGGAAATGCGTTAGCAGGTTTTACCTGTAGATTGGAATTGAGGAATTTTAACGTAGGTTGGGGAACGAGTTATAACTTAGTATCATGTTAGGATGGAATTGGAATGACTTGGTGGAAATGCCAAGTAGTGGCTTGAGAAATCTTAGGAAAACGTAATAGACGTGCTAGACCCCGTGGACGTTTATAAGAGTTGAGTTACGAGCATGATAGATTATAGGATGTGATTCTGGAATGGGAATCAAATGATCTTGTATAGGTCATTTGTGTAGAAGTCTTAGAATTCTCGAGTTGAGCGGATCTTTACGTGTACCTTGTTGTGAACAAGTTATGTACTCCTTCCCAAGGGAAGAGAGAGCGTTTATGAGATAGCATTTGGGACGAGGTAAGTCTCCGGACTTACTTGGTGCGTATTCTATGTATTAGCATGATGCGTGTTTGGTGGTGTGTGTTTACGTATTTGTCATAATCATTAAACCGGTAAAATAGGACCACCGACTTTTATAAGTAATTTTGGCCCAAGTGTATGATAACGGACGGTGACATCATCTGCCCAACTCTTGCTAGAGTGGGAGGTTCTCGGAGACTAGCCGTGCGGGTGAGACGGACGGATACATCCTTACCGTGCCTTGCCGGAAATAGGGCTTGCATTATACTATATCATTGGATATAACAATTACGGGCAACACTAGATAATTATAAATAAATGTTAGATTTTTTTTAAAAAAAATGGGAAGCGGTAAGGTTGGTTACCTCTTAGAGGTAGTCCAACCTAAAATATCCTTGCGGACGAGAATACGAAGTTTGGATCATTAGAAAAATTGGTGTTGAGGGTCGAGGTTTTCAGATGGGTCAACCGAAAACACAGTTGGTTTCTATGAAAACATGCCTGATTTGGATTTCGTCAAAGAAATAAAGATCCAGTATAAAGTCGGATATAATCATCTCGACATCCCATGAACAACTCCACATATCTTGGAGTGATCTGATAACGCACAAATTGTCACATTCAATGTTAATTTTTTTGATCTGCAGTCTAATTGAAATAAATGTTAGATATTAATGATTTGCGAGAGATCTCTTAAAGCATCTACAATCCTAAAAATTATTCAGAATAAATGTTATATATTAATTATGAACAAGAGAGTCTTAAAGCATTCACAATCCAATATTTTATTCAAGGGTTTTCTCTTGTACTTTTTAACTTCTCTTTTCTCCACAATAATTTTAAAAATATCAATCCATATCTCTCATAGTGAAAAAATCAACTCAAACTTTTAAATATTATAAAATTAAATATTATCAAGATTTTTTTGATTAACATCATTTTTTCAACTATTTTACACTAGTTTTATATAAAAAAAAAAGTGAATTAGTAGTCAAACAACCCATTTGAAGTTGTCAGAAATGGTCAAAAAAACCTCCTCAAAGCGATATTTCCCACTCCTCAAAGCGATATCTCCCATTAACCGTGTCTTGCTGATTGAATTTTTTTTATTATAGAATAAATACAATAGAATAAATACATGTTGTATTCTAATAAATATATAAAGGATTTTCATTAGAAAAAAACAATAATTTTATTATTTTGGAATATGGAAAAAATTGCATCTGAGATGTATTTATATTTTGTATTTCGTAAATGACGTGACCTGTTTTCTTTTATCAAGATCTTGTTTTTTTGTAGATGTGAAGTGACTTTAATGATTTTATGTACCAAATTATACATGTAATTAATAGACTGGAAAATAGTCAATATTTGCATTAATTTCATAATTTTTAACTGATATGAAGTTTAGTCGATATTTGCTTACTGGATGAATTGAAAAAGCTCTTACAAGTTTATACAATATCCCAATGGGAAATTTGACTAAATTTAATTAGGTTGATGATACAAAGTTTAGGTTTGATGATGTGTCATATGAATATACTAATGTGTAATTTGAATATGTTGATGTGTAGTCTGACTATGCATACGTGGATGACATGGACTTCTCATGAAAAAGTTAAGTAATATTAGATAATAGTAATAGTATTTTTTTGTTCGAAGGAGGTTCAAAATCTCAAATTTTAAATTAATTTTTTAAACAAATAAGAGATAAATATCTTACTAAACAATGAAATAAACAAAAAACGATTAATTTGGAGTTTCATTTAGATGAGTTATGTTAAGAGTTCTTGACAGTGAGTATTTTTCTGCGTGACACGTGGCAAGGAGTGTTACTCCTATAATATATACTAGTGTAATACCCGCACCTTGTGCGGGCTTTCGATTTAAAATCACATACACAAATTACAACTTTTTTCAAAATTATTTTTAAATTTCAATTTGGAAAAAGTATAATAGTAGATGATATTAAATATTTTAATTTATAAATTATTTATCTATATCAATAATCTATTTTTTTCATAAATAGATTTTCTAAATTAATTAAAAAATGGACTAAATAATTCTTTGTTGTTATTTAAAAAATTTTAAAAATATAACAATGGAAATTTGTTTTCAAGGTCAAGTGCAATTTATAATTATGATTTTTAATTTTTTTTTATCAAATCTGATTATTTTTTAAAGTTGGATAAATTGGCAAAAAAATATAATAGTAGATAATATGACATTGTTAAATACATAATTTATATTTTTAAATTCAACAATGTAGTTCAAATCATATGTAATAAGAAATAACTAAATGGAATAATGAATTTTTTGTAACAGTGCAGAAAAAAAAAAATGTAAAACGATCAAAAGCCTTATGTTCAAGTCAATTTAAATATGTTAATTTTACAAAATCAAACTAAAAAACTTTAAAAAATCTTAAAACAATTTTTTTCCCCTGAAATTCATATTTATCATAAATTCAATTCAATTTTCCTTAATTTTTACTAAATATGCTCGAAAAATAATTCAAATTAACTAATAAATCTATTTATTTACTAGTAACTGAGAAATCAGTAAACTTTTTTTAATAAAATATTATATTTATAAAATTATAAAAGAGCATGATATATTGTGAAAGTTAAAAACAACTATTTGGTATCTTGATTTATTTTTTATTTGTTAAAAAGAAAAAAAATAGATATACACAATTTATACCTTTAATTTGCAACAAATTGGAGATAAAATCTTTTTGAAGAATTTTTGTTATGATATTGCAATTAAAATATAAATTGGAGAGAAATTTATTTTTGAGAATTTTTTTTTACGATATTATAATTAAAATATAAATGATTTTCAATTGAAATTGGAGAGAATTTTTTTTGGCGGACGAAAAATCCTGGCGGCGACACGTGGCAATAAGTGCGTCCGCTTTAATATATACTAGTGTAATACCCGCACCTTGTGCGGGTTTGAAATAATAACGGGTTCTATGTACAATGTGTTATTATATGTTTTTGTTGTTTTAATTTCATATGTATATAAATGATTTGATAAATAATTATATATTAGTTCAGGTGAAAAGTCGAAGAAACTTTAGATGATATTTGTAGGTAAAAAAGTAAAGATATAGTATTGTTCAACAAATGTGAAAATTTTTGATTTAGCAAATAATTTATCAATTGATAAAATATTTCTAAATTAAATGTTAATATTAAATCTACAATTGTTTTTTCTATCTGAGTAAAATAATGATTTAAATTACGTATTTAAGATTTAATATTTACATAAGATAAGATAAAACAAATTATACATTGTTTTACTAATATAAATTACTTAAATTAAAAATCTTACTATCAAATCAGATACTTTGATAAAAATAAATCACGTACAAAATCAAAGGCATGACATTTAACAAAAATTATTTAAATAATTTAGTAGGCTATTTTTGCTGAATATTTTTAAAAAAATTAAAACTTTTAATTTATATTGCTGAAGAAGTATTGTTGGGTACTTTAACAATTTTAAAAAAATAGAATTTCTATTTTTTTTAAATTTACATTGTTGAATAGATATTATTGGATTAACAAAAAGGTTTGAGAAAATCTTTGTTTTTAAAATTTTAATTTATATTGATGAATAGATATTGTTGGCTATTTTAATATTTTTTTAAAAAAATAATCAATTTTAATTTTTTTTTAACTTTATATTGTTGAAGAGAAATTACTGGATTAAAAAATGGTTTGGGTTGAGAATAAAGGTTTTGAGATCAAAACTTCTCTAATTAGTGATTAATATTTTTTTCTAAATCCCTAATTGCTGATTTACAAAAATCTTTACCAAATAAGCTCGTCTTTTATTCAACTATTTGGGTTTTAGAATAAATTTATTTAAAATTCATAATCAATAAAAACTGGATTGTTTCGATTTCAAATTATTTATGTTAAATTAAGCATACTTGAAATTCGGTTTATAATTTTCTATGTATGTTACGTAATTAGTTATCATAATTCATGAGATACACATTTAGATAATAATCGAAATATCTAACAACTTTTTTCAAAATCCGATTATATATATATATATATATAGGTTGAGCTTACAGCTTTTAGAGGAAATATATATATATATATATATATATATATATATATATATATATATTTATATATATTAATAATAATAATAATTTTATAAAAACATTTGATTATGTAAACCCATAAAATAATTTTTATTAGAAATATCCGATTATATAAACCTTTTTTCAATAATCTAGATAAATAACTTTTTAAAAAGATTTTGTTGGGCTTGATAATAATTTATATTAACAACTTAAAATAATTAACTTTTTAAAATATTTTTTTTATGCTGCGTTAAATCTAGTGTTGACACATGGCAAAGAAGGGTTCTCCTTTAATCTTGTACTAGTGTATTACCCACACCTTGTGCGGGTTGAGTTTTAAAATACGTGATAATAAATATCTCTTTTTAATATGTATAACATTAATTTGACACATTTTAAATCCTTACAAAAATACGAAATATTATAAAAATGATATTTTATCTTAATATCAAGGTGCGGATATTAAAATCGGTAATGAAATATTTGGATTGTGATTTGAATATGCATGCTGATAACTTTTCTTGACTAAAAGAACAAATGTTCACATATCATGATCTATATTAATTGTCGGTAATTTTCATTATAAATGAGTATATTTTCATTTTATGATAATTTCATAGTATTATTAAGTTAAAATAAGTTCCATATTATAAAATATTCATTAAAGTGAAAAAAACATGTATCGGATTTTCAAAATTCTTATTTAAATTTTTTTGGAAGGTTGCAAATATTTTTTCTAATCAAAAGTTTTAAAAGAACATATGATTTTCTTCTTTTTAGCATTTTATAACAATTTCATAGTGTTATTAAGTTAAAAAAAAATTTAATCAAAATTTTTAAAAGGATATATAATTTTCTACGATGATATGATTTTCCGATTTTATTACCATTTATTGAAATTGCTAATTTATATTTCAATTAAAAATAAGCTAAAAAAGTAAATTATAACTTTCGATGAAAAAGTTAAAATTTTAAATTAAAAACTAAACTAATATTAAAATTTTTTAGTTTTTTCGATTAAAAATTAAAACATTAAATTAAAAATTAAACTAATATTAAAATTTGTTAAGGTTTTGTCTAAAGTCATACGTAATTATCAAAATAATTAAAAAAAATATATTGATATCAAAAATAAATTATAACTTTCGATGAAAAATGCTAACAAAGTAATTTTTATTTTCAGAATTTTAAATTTTGGAATAAAAAACTTAATAACAAAAATTATGAAACAAAAACATAATTATCAAATATTTAAAAATTCCAAAAAAATAAAGTGTTAAAAATTAATTTATATCATAACCAATTTTTAATCTGAATTTTAAATAAATAATTAAAAAATAATATAGTTCAAAATGATTAAAAAAACATTAATTTGGGATTTTAATAAAAAAGAACTCGATGAAATTATTTTAAAGTAAAAATCTGCCGGTTTGAAAATAAGTATTATTATTTAATACAATTAATTTACAAGAAAATAAAGTGTTAAAATTAATTTATATCATAACCAATTTTTAATCTGAATTTTAAATAAATAATTAAAAAATAATATAGTTCGAAATGATTAAAAAACCATTAATTTATTTATATTTTACTTACAAAAATTCAAAATTCAAATATTTTTTTTGGTTTAATTTTCAAATATTCAAAATTAAAATATTTTTTATTTTAATTTTCTAATACAAATCTTGATTAAAAAAAATAACGTAAAAAGGGGTTACAATTGATTTAAAATAAATACTGATTTTAAACAAATAAACTAAAATTCTTAAATTAAAAAAAGTTTTTGCGGACAGAAAATCCTGGCGGCGTCACGTGGCAAAAAGTGCATCCGCTTTAATATATATAAGATTACCCGTGCCATGCATGGGATGTGATAAAAATTTATTTGTTATTTATTTTTTTAAGGGGTTATATATAAACTATTTTTTTGTCATTAGACAAAGTAAATAATAAAGAATAAATATTTGTACACTCTACATATAATATTTTATAATACATTAATAAAATATCTAAATGTTTAATAACTCATAATATGATTTATTTTTCCTTATTATACTGATTCATATTTTAATATTGTTATCTATTATATAATATTATATAATACATTAATAAATATTTGCTTAGGGAAGTTCTTTGTTTTGTTGGTAGTTTAAATTTATTATTTATATTTTACTTATAAAAATTCGAAATTAAAATATTTTTTGTTTTAAATTTATGATACAAAATCTTGATTACAAAACTAACGTAAACAGGGGTCACAATTGGTTTTAAATAAATACTGATTTTAAAAAATAAAATAAAATTCTGAAATTAAAAAAAAGTTTTTGCGGACGGAAAATCCTGGCGGCGACACATGACAAAAAGTGCGTCCGCTTTAATATATATAAGATAAGATAAGATAAGATATATAAAAAAGATAATCAAATTTATATTAATTAAAGTTAAGAAAATAAGTATTATTATTAATATTTTACTTACAAAAATTCGAAATTAAAATATTTTTTTTTTAATTTTATGATACAAAATCTTGATTAAAAAAGTAACGTAAAAAGGGGTCACAATTGATTTAAAATATATACTGATTTTAAAAAAATAAAATAAAATTTTGAAATTAAAAAAAGGTTTTGCGGACAGAAAATCCTAGCGGCGACACGTGGCAAAAGTGCTTCCGCTTTAATATATACTAGTGTATTACCCGCACCTTGTGCAGGTTGAGTTTTAAAAGATGTGATAATAAATGCCTCTTTTAATATGCATAACATTAGTTTGACACATTTTAAATCCTTCCAAAAATACGGAATATTATAAAAAATGATATTTTTTTTATATTAATATTAAGGTACGGGTATTAAAATGGGTCATT
Source organism: Fagopyrum tataricum (assembly GCA_002319775.1). Classification (NCBI taxonomy): domain Eukaryota; kingdom Viridiplantae; phylum Streptophyta; class Magnoliopsida; order Caryophyllales; family Polygonaceae; genus Fagopyrum; species Fagopyrum tataricum. The sequence continues at coordinate 37,771,013 of CM008279.1, read as the reverse complement.
TAAAAATCACTTTCCTAAAAACAAAATAAATTATTTTTCTTAACCATTTTTATTTTTGGTTGAAATTGTATTGTTATTATTTTTAAATTTTTGATTCAAAGTTAAAACTAAAAATTCCAAAATAAAATATTTTTTAAAATTCAGTTATAATGGTTGTGATTTTTCTTTAAAATTCAAATTTAAAATAGAGTAATGAAATGTAATTCTAAATAACGTGTTTTTACAAAAATCAAATTTACACAATTAAGTGATTAATTAATTTATTTTTACTTGATTCCTAAAAAGTAGTAAGATTCAAAAATTTTATTTATCAATTTGGTTAATTAAAATTTGTTACGTATTGAAATTTAATAAAAAAAACATTTTTTTGACTTAGTTGAGTAATTTAGATTTATTTTACATATTTTAACATTCATTTTATTTTATATTTGTCAACAACTTTTTTTCCGATTATACTTAATGCTAATCAATTTGTTTATTTTTTTTTATTTAAAAAAACGATTTACACAATATTTTGGATGAATTAACTGATTAAATTTTGCTATTTTTTAAAATTCGATTTATTTTGGCCCTAAATTTTAAGTGGCAGCCGATATTTTAGAGCTTAATTTTCTTTTGATTATTTTAACAATTGTAAACATATTTTTAATTGGTGAATAAGGATTAGAACTATTTAAATTGTGTAATTTAAAAAATTGGTAAGGTGAGGTAAAATTTCGTAGCGACACGTGGCAGCAGAGGCCTGTAAAATTTTCGTTGGGCTGAGAAAAATTCTGAGAGCGACACGTGGCAATAGAGGCCTCTGCTTTAATATATATAAAATAAGATAAGATAAGATATATAAAAAAGATACTCAAATTTATATTAATTAAAAGTTAAGAAAATAAGTATTATTATTTATATTTTACTTACAAAAATTCGAAATTAAAATATTTTTTGTTTTAATTTTATGATACAAAATCTTGATTAAAAAACTAACGTAAAAGGTGGTCACAATTGATTTAAAATAAATACTGATTTTAAAAAAATAAAATAAAATTCTGAAATTAAAAAAAAATTTGCAAACAGAAAATCCTGACGACGACACGTGGCAAAAAGTGACTCCGCTCTATATATTAATATATAAGATAAGATAAGATATTGATTTTGAGACTCCATGGATAACTCTGTCAAAATCTGTTTTTATTGACAGTTTTTATATTAAATAAATAATAAGAAATACATAGTCTCAGCAGATGCTCTTAATTGAAACTCTTCCGTCATTTTCATTATTTATTTACTCAATTTTAAACATATTTCTAAGATTTATAGAAAATAACAAAATAAAAGACATGAATACGTACAAATGTCCCAACTAGCTAGCTAAGTAATGAAAAACAAATGTAATGCACGTGAAAAATCTAGCTGTATAAATTTAACCGTATTCTTAATTTTAATGTATTTATTTTAAAATTATACCTTTATGGTCGGGTTCTTTTTATTGACAAAAATAATGACCTTTAGTTAAGAAATAACAATGATCTTACAAGCTATTTAGGAGGTGTAACCATTTTCAACTTTATCTATAATTTTATCCTCCGTTTGGTTGTAACTATGTAAATGGAAATGAAATAAAAATAAATATATTTCATATGTGTACCTTGTTCATGAAATTATTTCGGTTGGTTTCATGCAAAATGCAATTGCTTCCCCTATTTTGTTACCCTATAGGGTATTAAAACTAATCAAATTATACTACAATTAGTTCAAACTACAAGGAATAATTTCCAACAACTTCATGAATAAGGGTGTACGTATGCACTAGATTCGTTTCCATTCCGTTTTCGTTTTCGGAGTTTAAACCAAAAGGTCCCTTAAATTATATTTAATTCATTTTTGTATAAAAGACGACTAGTTTTAACTAGTAAAAATAGATAGATCTAATAATCGGAGATAAACAGGGACTATATCTGCAAATTAGCTAGGTTATTTGTAGGTGAGAAAGTAGCTAATATAAACAAGTCTTAGATGGCATACACGAAGCGATGTCTTGCACCAAGCGGGAAATATCCAAATGAGAGGAGCCTTTGACGAGTGCAGCCTGATGAGCCATATGTCCCAGCTCTCTCGCCCTCTTCCTTCTACGTATGCTTTCTTCTCCGACCATCAACTCTTTCAGGGACTTCTCCACGTCACCCCTCTTCACCAAAACTCCGACCTTCTCTTCATCTCCAAACCTCACCGGAGTATCCACGCCCATTCTCACCCCAACCCTAAGAACCTCAACCACCAACTTCTCGTTCAAGAACTGCTCCGCGAATTGCGGCCACGTCACCATCGGAACCCCGCAGCTCAGCCCTTCTATCACCGAGTTCCACCCGCAGTGAGTCACGAACCCACCTATGGCTCGGTGCGAAAGTATCAACACTTGTGGTGCCCAAACCCTTATTACTATTCCTCTATTTTTGACCCTCTCTTCGAACCCGGTTTGGTCCATCCATTTCTCCACTTCCTTTAAACCGGTAGTTTTGATTACCCATATGAAATTCATGTTCGAGGCTTCTAAACCAAGCCCGAGTTCGATAAGCTGATCCGGGACTAACCGGCACTGACTCCCTAAACAAGCGTAGATCACTGAACCGGGTTTTTTTGAATCGAGCCATTTGAGACACGTGGATTCATCAATAGATGGGTTCTTGTTACCCCTCTCGAGCTTGTCTTTATTATCCTTGTTACAAAGGGAAACCGGTCCGATGCACCAAACCCTCTTACCGATTGCGGCTTCGTAGTCTCGTATGCATTGACCCTCGAGGCCGTGGAAGGTGTTGACCACGACACCAAAGGAGGAGGATTCGGCTTCTTGCATTTGGTCTCTTATATCGTCGAGATCCGGAAGCGTGACAAACGATCCCGGGAGCTTAGCTTTCGCGATCTCGACATTATGAGGCATACCCGGGATGAGAAACGGATCCAACATGGAGAGATGAGAGCGGTGGAGACGTATGTTATGCGATGCTAGAAGAGAGAAGCAACCCATTCCATGGAAGACGATTCGCGGGATTTTGAACTTTTTCGCCGTTTTGGATGTCCAAGAAAGGCACTTGTCCGAGATTATGCAGGTTGGAGGAGGATTAGAACCTTCTAGAAGGATCTCGAGCGGGGGACGAAGCTCATCCATCGCCGCATAGAAGTTCCGTATGAGATCCTTTGATGGGATGGAGTCGAGATTCTCGCAGCCAGGAGGTAGGCCCGCCCATTCGCAAGGGAATGGGATTTGGAGGAGGCGGATGGGGAGGTTGGAGCGGCGAAGCGAGGAGGTGGAGCGGGCGGCGTTGAGAGGAGTGGTGACGAGGCTAACGATGGCTCCGTGCTCGGCTAGGAGGAGACCCATGTCTATCATGGGAATCATGTGGCCTTGTGCGAGTAAGGGGACTAAGATGAAGTGCGGTTTCATTGTTAAGGATGTTTTGGTTTACACAATGATTGTTGGTGGAAATATATGATCGACTAGATATTTATATTGCCACAAGTCTTACAAAATACGCTTGACTTTGAGAAAATTGATCCATCATTCATACTGGGCATTTAAATGATTACAATTAGTAAGGATATTTTTATATTTTGACTTAATTTAAACATGCATTTCAGGACGGTTAGCTCACCTGTACCTTTTCCGGTTATTATCGCTTGCGCATTGCATCACTCTTACATATCTGTCAATATATATATATATATATATAGAGGAACGCTCAATTTTTATATCATCAACCACATATTTTAGCAAAATCTTTTATATTTAATCAACAATTAATTGTTCTATAGTCTTCATTTAATTACAAACTAAAAACGTACTTTTTCTAATAGGACTGTTTAAGTCAAAAAAAAAATTTTCATGAAATTTCCTTTGTATATAATTGTTTTAATGTAAAGTGGAAAAATTCAATAAAATAAAAGTTGATATTATTTGAATCAACCATTCTCTAGTTCCCTCGATTGAACTCAAAGTTGTCAAACGGGGTTGACGAGTTGAGTCACAACAAGTTCAGGTTAGAATCGAGTCTGATAAAAAATAAGCTCAGTTTTCAAAAAGTTTGTTTCGGTTTGGATCAACACTAATTGTTCGGGTTGGATAGGATTATCGGGTTATTTTGGGTCGGACTTCAAGTCGAGTCATTTTGATTTTGGGTCGTGATCGGGCTAGTCGATTCGGGTACAATCTGATCAAAATCATTTTTGGTTTTAGGTTATTTATGGTTTCGGGTTTGAGCAGGTTGGTTATATATATATATAAAATACCTTTTTACAAAATTGTATGGTATCGGACGGACTAAGGTTCGGGGTCAATGTCAAGTGCCAAATCAAGTTTTTTCACTCTACTAGTTCATAGTTCGTGCCTTGCACGCGTCTTTGTTAATAAACATTTTGAAACTTGTGTATGCTAATGATATAAACCAAAGAATACCGTTAATGTATATAATTGGTTCAATATAAAGATATACGAAAAAATAATCTTTATATTGCAATAACATAGATACCAATACAATTTTATTTGACATAATGAACCAATAACATAAAACTACTAATCTATCACCGATACTTGTGTAAGAGCCTTAGTTTTGGGAGCTAGTTTTGGCCTTAGCCGCCCCGCGGGTCTGTGAGGCCGCCCCTGCGGCTCCCCTGTTGTTCTGCCCCTGCGGCCAGGAAACCCGCCCCTGCGGTTTCCGGCGGGTGCAGCCGGTTTTGTTGACTCTTTTGACTTGTGCTTTACCTTTCTTTACCTCCTTCGTTCCACCTTGCTGGGCAAGGGTTTCCTCACATATCCAATCCAGTTTCACGTCCTTCTTGCTTCTTCTTCTTTCTCCTTGAGCTTGAGTTGGTTTTCCCTTGAGTTGGTATAGTTGTGTGTGGTTGTGTGGCTGTTGATGCTAGTTGTGGTTGCTGAGCTTGTGAAGCCAGCTGAGTAGTGCTTATGCTTTTGCCTGCCTAGACCTTCAGCAGTGGTAAGTCTTCTTCTCCTTCTTCTCTTCCTTTTTCTTCTGCTTCTTCCTTCCTTAGCTTAGGATTAGATGTTTTGAGCATAAGATGATGTTGAAATGTGTATGTTTATGCTTGTGTATGAATCTGGAAGAGAGTAGACGTGATCATGTGAAGAGCTAAAGAGAAGCCGCGAGATTTCATTCTGCACTGTCACCGCCCCCGCGGCCAGAAGTCACCGCCCCTGCGGAGACCGTGCCATCGCACCCGCGCCAGCGCCTGCGTCGTGCCTGCATTAGCCGGCAGCCTTGTCACCGCCCCTGCGGATTCTACCTGCTGGGCCTGCGGGTGATCTCTTCCGCCCCTGCGTCCTTAGTTTACGCAGGTGCGTTTTGTTCCGGGACTACCTATAGTTAGGTAGTTCCTTTCCTTTCTAGTATGAGGAACTTAGTACCATGCTAGGATTCGGATGTTGAGGAGTACGATATAGATATGCCGGTTACGGCTTTGAGGTTTACGAGTTGGATTTGATCCTTATGGATCCCTTGGGTCTAGGTGTGACCCTTTGTGTGATAGGAGTTTGATATATATGTATGCCTTGTATAGGCCTTGTTATCCTCCAGTTTGGAGTGGACTGAGTTGAGGGTTGATCCAGTGAGACGACTACGAGGTTGAGGTAAGTCCGTGGGACTTACTTAGTTGCCATTCCTTTATAGGATGTTGTACATGAGTGGTGTTTGTTATATATTTATAGCATGCGTTATGATGGTCACCGATCTATGATGTATTGATTGCCCATTGTAGGGATGTGACAACTTTTCCATTCATCCCGCTGGGAGTTGGGGGTTCTTTGTGGTCAGGCCAGACCTGGTAAACGGTTTGGGCACTCTCCATTCCCTTAGGGTACACGGGGAGGTGTTCCAGGCACCATTCCAGCTGGTTATAGTATCCAGAGGCAAGGGTTATATTCCTCGTGTCACTTACGTTTATATGGATATTTATATATGAGTTGATTGCTGGACTTTATAAAAATAATGAACCGGGTAAATGTGTGAAAGCATGATGATGTGTTAAGATTTCTGATGTGTGTTTGTGCTCTAGCATATTCCTATATGTGTGTATGGTTAGCTAACGGTTTCATACCGTGTTGTAGACACTTTGCAGGATAGGAGAGCTGCAGAGTGATTCAGAGTCGGTGATCCGCTGAGGGCTCCGTACACTGGGGCGTTATCGGGGATATGGGTCTTTTGTTGTACAATATTATTTTGTTTGTACTCAACGGTACATTGTATTACCTTTTTGATATATATATATATATATTAGTTTCATGTTTTGTTTTAATCTATCGGTGCCTTGTTGTAAGATCAATGAAATTGTTGTCAGGCTAGGGTCAGGATCCGTTGTGAGATCCTAGCCCAGTAGCACTCCAAGTCCTACGGATTTGGGGTGTTACAAAGTTGGTATCAGAGCCCAGGTTGACAACATAGTTGGTATCAGAGTCCTACGGATTTGCGATAAAGGTCGAATAGATAACTAAACAGAACCCGAAAAGGGGTGTGACTTTTAAAAAGGTTTTGGTTTTGAAATGAGTACAAATGTTTTGGGATACCGTGTACGGGAGCCATCACCCCTGTAAGAGCCCTTTTCTTTCGGACCGAGATCGGACCATAGCCGAGATTGGCTTTGGCCGAGATTGGCCTTTCCGCACCCGCGGGCTTGACCGCCGCCCCTGCGGCTCAAGGAACCGCCCCTGCGGTTTCCTACGGCTGCAGCCGGTTTTGTTGACCCTTTGACCCGTGCTTTACCCTTCCTTACTTCTCCCGTTTTACCTTGCTGAGCAAGGGTTTCATCACTTCATTCTTTTGTTCCTACGTCCTTCTTGCTTATTTATCCCTTCCTTTGAGCTTGCTTGAGTTTTTCTTGGAGTTTTGCTTGAGAATTGTGGCTTTGTGGTTGATGACTGTGAGTTGCTGTGCTTGGAAGCCAGCCTTGATGTGTGTTAAGCCTTTCTGCAGCCTAGGATCTTCAGTAGTGGTGAGTCTTACTTCTTCCTCCTTGCTTCTTCTTCTTCTTCTTCCTTGCTTCTTCTTCCTTAGCTTAGGATTAGATGATTGAATGTAGGATTGATGTTTGTATGTGTATGTTGTGGCATGTGTATGAATCTGGAAGAGAGTAGACTTGATTTGATCACGTGAAGAGCTAAAGAGAAGCCGCGAGGTTTCATTTTGCACTGTCGCCGCCCCCTCGGCCAGAAGTCACCGCCCCTGCGGAAGACGTGCCGCAGCACCTGCGCCGTACCAGCGCCGTGCCTGCGTTGCCAGCGATCCTTGTCACCGCCCCGCGGCTGAGTGTCACCGCGCCCGCGGTTACCTGCGTTCCGCCCCTACGTCCTTAGATCACGCAGGTGCGTCTTGTTCCGGGGCTACCTGCAGTTAGGTAGTTCCTTTCCTTTCTAGTATGAGGGAACTGGTACCATGCTAGGATTCGGTTTATGACGAGTATGATATAGATATGCCGGTTACGGCCTTGAGGTTATGAGTTATATATGATCCCTTATGGATCCCTTGGGTCTAGGTGTGACCCTTTGTGTGATAGGATTGTGATATATATGTATGTGTATCTTGTATAGGCTATGTTGTCCTCCAGTTTGGAGTGGACGTTTCTGAGAGTGGATCATACTTGAGTTACTTCTGAGATCGAGGTAAGTCCATAGGAATTAGCTACTATCCTTATATTGGATGTATGCTTGAGTGGTGTTTGTTATATGCTTTATAGCATGCTTATGATTATGATAGTCACCGACCTATATTATATTGACCGCCCATTGTAGTGGCCGTGATAACCTTTCCCTTTCATCCCGTAGTGGAGTCTGGGAGGTTCTCTGTAGTCAGGCCAGATCTAGTATAAAGAAAGGTCCTCACCACTCCCACATGGTACACGGGAGGTGTGCTGATACTACTCCAGCTGGTTAGAGTACTCAGAGGTGGGGATTATATTCCTCGTGTCACCTATCTTCATATATATATATATATATATATATATATATATATCTATTTATACGATTAAGTGTTTCAACTTATTAAAAGATAATAAACCGGGTAAATGTTTGATATCATGCTGAAGTGTTTATCCTTTCTGATGTGTGTTTGTGCTTTAGCATCTCCTTATAAATGTGTATAGTTAGCTAACGGTTTCATACCGTGTTGTAGATCCCTCGCAGGTTAGGAGAACTGCGGAGTGATCCAGAGAGGGTGATCTGCTGAGGGCTCCGTACACTAAGCGACATCGTGGGATTTTTGGGGTTTATCATTATTGTACGGATTTTAGTTTGACTTTGTACTCAGCAGTATCTTGTATCACCTTTTTGATATGTATATATATATATATATATATATATATATATATATATATATATATATATCAGTTTTTATGTTTTGTTTTAATATGTTGGTGCCTTGTTGTAAGATTCAGTGAGGTTGTTGTCAGGCTAGGGCCAGGATCCATTGTGAGATCCTAGCCCAGTAGCTCTCCGAGTCCTACGGATTTGGGGTGTTACAACCTTTCTGAAGACCTCGACAGTATAGATATATATAGATATTCTGTTGTGATTGATCTGTGATATATCTATACGTATGTCATATATATAGCCTTTTAAGATAGGTTTACGTCTTCTGCATATGGTTCAAACTAGAGCCTTACCTGCAGCAAGACGAGGTAGAGGTAGACCCCCTCTAGGTAGAGGACGGGGTAGGACTCCTGCTGACGGTTCACATGCGCGAGAGCTACATGAGGAGGTTGCTGAGAGCGCCGTTCCTGAGACTGGGAACGGCAGCTGAGGGACAGGGGGCACAGAGAGCCCAGTCTGATGAGTCTGATCGTGTCTCTATGGGTAGATCAGAGTTTCATGCTTATATCAGACGTGTTGAGGAGGCTGCCAGAGCCGGTAGACGTGCCCCATATTTACAGGCACAGGAGGAACCATCTGAGAGGTCCCACACCGTTACTCAGGTACCAGTTGTACAGGTACCTGTTGCTGAGATGGCCAGAGCACCAGAGGAGCATAGAGGGCCTAGACTAGACACCTGGTTGAAGGCATTCCATCATATGGGAGTACCCCCTTTCACTAGGAAGGTGGGGTTGGAGATTGAGCTTTGGATCGGGCATGTAGACTCAGCTCTGGAGTCTATTCGTTGTCCAGATGACAGACAGATTGTGCTGGTTCAGACTTTATTCCGGGACTTGGCACAACACTGGTGGAGATCAGTACGGGGTTAGGTTACTAGTTATGATCAGATGAAGACGATGATTAGAGAGCGTTTCTGCCCTACCTTGTTGAGGAGGGTGAAACTGCGAGACTTTGTTGAGGCTGGGTTCGAGGATGTACCGGTCTCAGAGGCCATCAGGAGATTCCAGGAGGAGCTGGCATTGCTGGGTCCAGCTGCACCTTCTGCAGATCAACACGTGTATTTGTTTTCCCGACGTCTGAGGGATACTACCCGTACCTATATGGCGGGTTTTCACTGTGAGACCTTGGTCGACTATCAGGACCGGGCTTCTGACTACGAGAGGGAGAGAGCTAGCCAGAGGAGAGCTTCTCAGTCCGGAGGGTCTGAGAAGAGACAGAGGACTGGTCAGACCAGTGGTACTGGTGGAGCTGCTGGTTCAGGGCGAGGCCAGAGTCGCCAAAGTCGTCCTCCATCTGCACCAGGTGCAGATAAGGGAGTGCAGTGCTTCAACTGCAGTGAGTATGGGAATATGAGGTCAGAGTGTACTAGGCAGCCGGTGACCAATTTCACTTGTGGCCGACCTGGTCATAGAGCTACCTTCTGTAGACGAGGGAGAGCTTCATCACAGCAGGATTCTTCTCCTGCTAGTGCAGCAGGAGGTGGACAGAGACTACCTCAGCAGCAGCAGCAGAGTCAAGGACAACAGAGGGTCTCAGATCGCCCTACGACTTAGGGATCTGCTCCTGGGCCGAGTAGAGGTAGAGGCCGTGGTGGGGGCACCACTGATACTAGAGGCCCACAGGGTCGTGTTTTTGAGCCGAGGAGTGCAGAGGAGCCAGCTGTACCTACTACTACAAGTACCATTCTGATTCATGGTTTACCTGTTGGAGTTTTATTTGATACTTGTGTTACGCACTCTTTTATTTCTGATGCCTGTGTAGAGCGTCTGGGTTTATATACAGTTGAAGGGATGCCCTTTATTATAGGGTTACCCGATGGTGGTAGGGTCAAAGGTACCCGTGAGATTCATGGTTGTCCCATTTCTGTAGGGACCCGTGTGTTACTAGTTGACTTCTTTGTCATGCCATTAGAGCATGAAGAAGTCATTATAGGTATAGATTGGATGGCTAGACAGTTTGCAGTCTTAGATGTAGGTAGGAGGACTGTTACCCTCTCTACCGAGTTAGGCCAGATAGAGGTTTTCCGAGGTTGGGACCTTGGAAAGGTAGGCACAGTTATCAGCGCTATACGGGCAGCTCGACTGATTGCACAGGGTTGTGAGGCCTTCTAGTGTTATGCCATGAAGGAGGGGGAGAGTCCAGCAGTAGAGTATATCCCAGTTGTTCGTGAGTTTACTGATGTTTTTGCTAAGCCGTCCAGTTTGCCGCCTCAAAGGAGTGTGGATTTCAGTATCGAGTTAGAGCCTGGTACGAGACCCATCTCGAAGGCCCCATACCGGATGGCGCCTGTCGAGATGTTGGAGCTGAAGAAGCAACTCGAGGAGTTGTCTGAGAAGGGCTTCATTCGCCCTAGCGTGTCCCCATGGGGAGCACATGTCCTCTTCGTACGGAAGAAGGACGGATCGCTGAGACTGTGTATTGATTACAGAGAGCTGAACAAGGTGACCATCAAGAACAAGTATCCACTGCCGCGCATTGATGACATTCTGGTATACTCTCGCAGTGGAGAGGAGCATGCAGGACATCTGAGGACTGTATTGCAGGTTTTGCGGGATAGAGAACTTTATGCAAAGTTCTCTAAGTGCGAGTTCTAGATGCCAGAGGTAGCATTCCTAGGTCACATAGTATCAGCTGAGGGGATCAAGGTGGATCCAGCGAAGATAGAGGCAGTAGATGCATGGCCTACACCGACGAACGTCAAGGAAGTACGTAGCTTCCTTGGCCTATCCGGTTATTACAGACGCTTTGTGGAGGGATTTTCTGTGATTGCCCGTCCACTGACGAGTTTGCTGAGGAAGACTACCAGATTTGTGTGGTCTGATCAGTGTAAGAGTTTTGAGGAGCTGAAGAGACGTTTGACTTCTGCTCCTGTTTTGGCACAACCAAAGGGTACAGAGGATTTTGTAGTGTACAGTGATGCATCCAAGCTAGGCTTGGGATGTGTGTTGATGCAGAGAGGCAGGGTGATTGCATATGCGTCTAGACAGCTGAAGACGTAAGAGGAGAACTACCCGACTCATGATCTGGAGTTGGCGGCGGTAGTTCATGCATTGAAGATCTGGAGACACTACCTGTATGGTGTTACATGTCAGATCTTCACAGACCATCAGAGTCTGAAGTACATTTTCACGCAGCGGGAATTGAATAACCGCCAGCGTAGGTGGCTCGAGATGATTAAGGATTTTGATCTAGAGATCCTGTACCATCCGGGGAAGGCGAACGTTGTCGCTGACGCCCTGAGCAGGAAGACGCCTCGAGAGCAGGCGATTGCGAGGTTGACAGTTCAACATCAGTTGTAGAGAGACCTGATCTGGTTAGAGTTGGACATCCAGTTTCATGATGAGGATGCCTAGTTGCATACATTAGAGGTCCTTCCTGATCTGTTGGATGAGATCTGACAAAAACAGGAGACCTGCCCGACTTTACAGAGGATCAGAGATAGGATGTCTCGGGATGAGGCACCACAGTTCCTGCTTGGAGCAGATGGAGTTTTGAGACGCCATGGTCGCGTCTGTGTACCTGCTGATATAGAGCTGAGGCAGAGGATTTTACAAGAGGCTCACTGTACACCTTACTCTGTACATCCAGGTACGAGTAAGATGTATCAGGACTTGAGACGTATATATTGGTGGGGAGGGCTGAAGCCCGATGTAGCCAGATTTGTAGCTCAGTGTGCGACCTGCCAGCAGGTCAAGATCGAGCATTTCCGACCTGGAGGTGAGCTCCATCCACTTCCTGTTCCACAGAGGAAGTGGGAGGACGTCACCATGGACTTTGTGACTGGACTGAGGCTGAGCCGGAGTTTTGATGCCATCTGGGTCATAGTGGACAGACTGACGAAGACGTCACGTTTCATTCCTAATCGAGAGACGTGGCCGGTGAGCAGATTGGCTGAGGAGTACACTAGGCAGATAGTGAGACTCCATGGTGTAGCGAGGACGATCGTCTGAGACAGAGATGGGCGATTTACCTCGAGATTCTGGCAGCAGATTCAGACTGCCCTAGGGACGAGTTTGTACTTCATGACTGCGTTCCATCCTCAGACAGATGGTCAGTCAAAGAGGACCATTCAGACGCTGGAGGATATGCTGCGAGCTTGTGTGTTGGATTAGGGACAGGTGTGGACGGATCATCTCCCACTTGTTGAGTTCTCCTACAACAACAGCTGGCATGCATCGATTGGGATGGCCCCATATGAGGCACTGTATGGACAGAGATGTCGTACCCCGTTATGCTGGGATGAGCAGAGCAGTGTCAATGGTTTAACACCTCATCAGATTCAGGATGATATGGCTCGAGTAGCATTGATCAGAGAGCGTATGCTGACTGCGTAGAGTCATCAGAAGTCGTATGCTGATAGGAGGCATAGACCTCTAGAGTTCAGAGTTGGAGCCCATGTGTGGCTGAGAGTATCCCCGACACGAGGTGTTAGGCGTTTTGGCATTAAGGGGAAGTTGAGCCCCCGATATATCGGACCGTTCGAGATTCTGGATCGGGTTGGGAGTGCAGCTTACAGATTAGCCTTACCTCCGAGATAGAGGGTGTTCACCCTGTATTTCACGTGTCTCAGCTGAGGGAGTATATACTAGATCTGAGACACATCGTGAGTTATGAGGATTTGGTGGTTGAGCCGGACCACACTTTTGTTGAGCATCCGATTGCAGTCTTAGAACGAGGTATCAGACGCCTGCGTTCGAAGGACATACCTATGCTTAGGATATAGTGGTCGAGAAGAGGACCCGAGGAGGCTACATGGGAGACTGAGGATAGTATCTAGAGGAACTATCCAGAGTTCTATGCCGAGATAGGTGCACCAGTAGGATCACCAAGTAGATCTTAGTACTAGATTGGTGAGTCTTATGTGCTTTCATGCTTATATGCTATGATATGTTAGTTCATGCTAGCTTGTTGTGATTATGATCTTATTAGATCTTGTTGTGCTAGTATGATTTTGTTTATAGCTGGAGATGGCTCTTTCCTCCATGCTATTGGGATATGTTATGGTTTGGCTAGAGATGGTTTCCCTCTAGACCTTGGATAGTATAGTTTGTTGCTGGAGTGGATGGTTTCCTCCAGGTTTATGTTGAGGTTATAGAGAGAGTTGTACCTCGGCTTGTGAGTCCGAGTGATTTGAGGATTTTACAAGTTTCGGAACGAAACTTGTTTTTAGGGGGGTGAGGTGTAAGAGCCTTAGTTTTGGGAGCTAGTTTTGGCCTTAGTCGTCCCCGCGGGTCTGTGAGGCCGCCCCTACGGCTCCCCTGTTGTTCCGCCCCTGCGGTTTCCGGAGGCTGCAGCCGGTTTTGTTGACTCTTTTGACTTATGCTTTACCTTTCTTTACCTCCTTCGTTCCACCTTGTTGAGCAAGGGTTTCCTCACATTTCCAATCCAGTTTCACGTCCTTCTTGCTTCTTCTTCTTTCTCCTTGAGCTTGAGTTGGTTTTTCCCTTGAGTTGGTAGAGTTGTGTGTGGTTGTGTGGTTGTTGATGCTAGTGGTGGTTGCTGAGCTTGTGAAGTCAGCTGAGTAGTGCTTATGCTTTTGCCTCCCTAGACCTTCAGCAGTGGTAAGTCTTCTTCTCCTTCTTCTCTTCCTTTTTCTTTTGCTTCTTCCTTCCCTAGCTTAGGATTAGATGTTTTGAGCATAGGATGATGTTGAAATGTGTATGTTTATGCTTGTGTATGAATTTGGAAGAGAGTAGACGTGATTTGATCAAGTGAAGAGCTGAAGAGAAGCCACGAGATTTCATTCTGCACTGTCGCCGCCCCCGCGGCCAGAAGTCACCGCCCCTGCGGAGACCGTGCCAGCGCCTGCGTCGTGCCTGCGTTAGCCGGCAGCCTTGTCACCGCCCCTGCGGATTCTACCTGCCGCGCCTGCGGGTGATCTCTTCCGCCCCTGCGTCCTTAGTTTACGCAGGTGCGTTTTGTTCCGGGACTACCTATAGTTAGGTAGTTCCTTTCCTTTCTAGTATGAGGAACTTAGTACCATGCTAGGATTCGGATGTTGAGGAGTACGATATAGATATGCTGGTTAGGGCTTTGAGGTTTACGAGTTGGATTTGATCCTTATGGATCCCTTGGGTCTAGGTGTGACCTTTTGTGTGATAGGAGTTTGATATATATGTATGCCTTGTATAGGCCGTGTTATCCTCCAGTTTGGAGTGGACTGAGTTGAGGGTTGATCCAGTGAGACGACTACGAGGTTGAGGTAAGTCCGTGGGACTTACTTAGTTGCCATTCCTTTATAGGATGTTGTGCATGAGTGGTGTTTGTTATATATTTATAGCATGCGTTATGATGGTCACCGACCTATGATGTATTGATTGCCCATTGTAGGGCTGTGACAACTTTTCCATTCATCCCGCTCGGAGTTGGGGGTTCTCTGTCGTCAGGCCAGACCTGGTAAACGGTTCGGGCATTCTCCATTCCCTTAGGGTACACGGGGAGGTGTTCCAGGCACCATTCCAGCTGGTTATAGTATCCAGAGGCGAGGGTTATATTCCTCATGTCACTTATGTTTATATGGATATTTATATATGAGTTGATTGCTGGACTTTATAAAAATAATGAACCGGGTAAATGTGTGAAAGCATGATGATGTGTTAAGATTTCTGATGTGTGTTTGTGCTCTAGCATATTTCTATATGTGTGTATGGTTAGCTAACGGTTTCATACCGTGTTGTAGACACTTTGCAGGATAGGAGAGTTGCAGAGTGATTCAGAGTGGGTGATCCGCTGAGGGCTCCGTACACTGGGGCGTTATCGGGGATATGGGTCTTTTGTTGTACAGTATGATTTTGTTTGTACTCAGCGGTACATTGTATTACCTTATATATATCAGTTTCATGTTTTGTTTTAATCTATCGGTGCCTTGTTGTAAGATCAGTGAAATTGTTGTCAGGCTAGGGTCAGGATCCATTGTGAGATCCTAACCCAATAGCACTCCGAGTCCTACGGATTTGGGGTGCTACAACTTGATTGTGTTAAACACATTAAAGTCGAATGATTATGAGAACACATTAATGAAAAAAAATATTTTTCAAGATAGCGATTGAATGTTTACTTGGAATAACGAAAAGGATTCCTGCTCATAGGAACATGAGAGATTAATGCATCCACTACAATTAGGTGATCCATATATATAGTGAAAAGTTCCAATAGAGCTTATCTTGCAAGTTTTATGTAAGAAAATAACTTATCTTAGAAGTTTTATTTTTATAATTATCCCACAAGTTTTACTATATTTTTAATTAAAACTTTTGGAAAAAATAGAGCATCTCCGGCAAGATTGTTGTTGATCAAGTCTTAATGCTACATTACAAGATAGTCGAAACAATTATTTTTTTAGAAACTAGTTTTAGTATGATTTATTGACTTAACAAATGATTTTATAAAAATTTATTTCGAGAAAAATCGTGAGGCAGCCACGTAAACTACTTTTAGTAAAGGTATATAGATATGTATACTTAAGCAACTATACACATCATTATCATACATGACCAAAAATTACCCAACCTAAAAATAATCGACCTATATTAACCGGAATTTTAGAATTAAGAACCATAAAATAAAACCCGGGACCTGTTTTCAACCAAATCTGTTGACATGTTTCTATTTTGGGTCGGTCTGGGTTAGCTCCAATTTGGCTGGTCGGGGTTAAAAAAAAGTTTTGGGTAAAATACATGCTTAAACAAACCAAAATTAGGGTTTTATATTCCTTTGTTGCTCCAATTCTCTTATCTTCGTCTCTCATCGCTATGAATCGCCTCTTTCAATTAACATCATGTTTTGAGTCTTATTTCCATCACTTTTGACCCGTAGTTCCGTTCTCGAAGGATTCATTAATTTCTCACCCTAGTCGCCTCTCACGTTTAAAGCTCACCTTCTTCTAATCAGACCCTCGGTCACCTATTTGCATCTCCAACTTTGACAAGTTTCACATTTATATTTGTGTATCTCTGTGCCACCCGCAAACGACTTCGTCTAATTGATAGCTCGTTCGGTCCTCCTCTGCTTCCAACAACCTATAGGTTCAAAAGATTCTTCTTTCTAATGGTTTAGGGAATACTCGTCATCTTGTTGACAATTCGTTTCATACGAGAGATTAAGTTCTTGATCTTATGTATTAAGTTAAAACCTATTTTTCATTATTCAAAATTTAGAATTGCATTTTGTCTAATGAAAGTAGATGTAGCCTTGGTAGTTAAAAATAGGAATGAGTAGGTGTTTATTTATTTAGAGAAAAATAGGACAAAAAGGTCCTTTTGAAAAACCATATATAAAACTAGGTTCCTTTCATTTTATGGTAAATTTTAAATCTAAATTTAATTATATTAGAGGGGCATAAGGGAAAATGGTTAAAATTAAAAGAATATAAATGCCCCCATTCTCTTTTCAGATCTGGTAAACTATAATAACGAAGCAGTTGTCGGCAAAGCCAAAAACCGTCGATACGAGAAACTAGACGTCCAGATCCGGCTCCATCGAGAGGAACCGGACTTCACAGTCGGGGTGGCCGGAATTGCCTCATGCGGTGGCGGATCAAGCAGGTGGATGGCCGTGGCGGACTCAACCGGACTTCACAGTCGTGGCTCGTGCAGGTCCGGACGGAGGTGCGGGGATAGGGGCTCGCAGTGGTGGCTCGGTCCGGCTCCAGCAGACGGCGTGGCGGTGTCTCGGGCTGGCTCCAGCGGTTGGAGGAGAAGAAGGGAGAGGGTGGTGTAAATCGAGCCTTGTGTAATAATGACATCCTTTTTCTTTTAATACAAAAGCTACTCGTATTGTGTACAAAATCGATCAACTTTGTGTAAATCGAGACTTGTGTAAATCGGGACTTCTGTAAATCTTGTGTAAATCGATACTTGTGTAAATATTGTGTAAATTGAGGCTTGTGTACAAACTCGATAGGGCTTGTGTACAAATTAAATTCGACGTTCCTTTGTGTAATTCGATTGGCTTGTGTAATAAAAATAATAGGGTTTGTGTAGATAAAGTCGTTAGGACTTGTGAACATAAAGTCGATAGGGCTTATGTACATAAATTCGTAGGACTTGTGTAAATCGTGTATGGCTTGTGTACCTTATAACTAACTCGACATTATGTTTTATGTAACGCTAGTTTGTGTAAGTAAATATTAAGAATAACTTTAAAAAAAATAACAATAGATTACAAATTTCAATTAGTCAAGCTGATATAAGGGTGGAAAGGAGAGTCTGTCATCCAGAGTTCGAAACCCATTAACTACATAATTAACTCGAATTGGGCCTGGACCTTGTATAAATAAAAAAAAGGTTTGAGCTTCTGAAATCTTAACACATCAGTTTTTATTAACCAACTTAATTAGGAGCCTATTTAGTACAATAGTTTACAAAAATGACCTACTTAACCATTTCACCCTTTTATTTATCGTTGTATGTTAACATTCCAAGTTTACTAAGAATCGTTTACCATAATAGCAAAAATAAAATAAAAATTATTAAAATGACACATCATCAAACATATTTATCAAAATAGTAAATTTCTTGCCATATTTTGTAGATTAGTTATAAGCATGGTTAAGACATTTTTTTTTCCTGTTTATAAAATATGGATTAAGGATAAACCCAATTTATATTTTCATACACTTTTTTTTAATAGGCTAAACTCAATCTATATTTTCATACACATTTTGTTTTCCTTCTTTTATTTTCTTCTATTTTCTTTTTTTTCCTTCTTCTTTTTATGTTTTTCTTTTCCAACATAAACAACATTTTTTCTTCATTTTTTATTTTACTTTATAAAAAATTAAAAAAAAATTTTGTTCCCGAAAATCTAATTGCGGTTGTATCCGTTCCAAGAGAGGTTCACGTGATTTCTCATTTGTAAAATGATTTATTTATTTATTATATAACTAAAAAAAGATTTTAAAATATTAAATTAGAAAAAATAAATTTTTTTTAATATAGTTTTTATTAATAAAGTCTTAGAAATTTTTTTTTATTTATTAAAAAATTAATCATCCGAAAATTAGTCTTAAGAATTCGTGTATATGAATTCTTAAGACTTTATTAATAAAAACTATATTTACGATAATTTATTTTTTATAATTTAAAATTTTAAAATTATTTTTCTAAATTATATAATTAATAATAAAAAATAAAAATAAAAAATCACGTAAACCTCTCTTACGGATACAACCGCAATTAAATTTTCAGGAACAACATGCTTTTTATATTTTTTTATAACTAAAATAAAATTGAGGAAAAAATGTTGTTCATGTTTAAAAGAAAAGCATAAAGAAGAAAAAAAAGAAAAAGAAAACGAAAAAAAGAAAAGAAGAAAAACAAAACGTGTATGAAAATATAAATTGGGTTTAAAGTGTATGAAAATATATATTGGATTTAACCTTAATCCATGGTTAAAAAAAAAAAAAAAGTGTTAACCATGCTTATAACTAATCCTATAAAATGTGTCATAAAATTTATTATTTTGGTAAATATATTTGATAATGTGCCATTTTAGTAATTTTTTTATTTTTTATTTGCTATTCAGCTAAAAGATCCGTTTACTAAACAGTGAACGAATTATATAATAAACTGTGACTATCATCACTTGTTTATTTGGTTTTGGGCCGAATTATCTTAAGTCGGATTACTTCGGATTACGGGTTATTTTTGAATCGGATTACTTTTGATTATCGTGCATTTTGGGTTACTTTGAGTCAGGTCCTTTCGGTTCTCGATCGAGTCGTTATCGATCGGACTATTCTATTCGGAAATAATCGAATCCCAATTATATGGTTTCGGGTTAAATAAGTATCAAACAAATTGGTTCCGAATTTGTCTTTTTCTTAAAAACTTTTGAATTTCTATAAAATTAGGTTCGTCGAATCAATTTCACGAATCCGAAAAGTTTTACCAACTCTTTGAACCCATGTAACAACATTGTCATCAGAAAAGTCATAATCTGTATATAAAAATGGCTTCTAGATCATATAATGGCGGTTCAATTACACCTTGCATTATCAGCGGATTAGTAGTTAATAAATTGACTTAATCAATACGCCCATGGGTCTTTCTTTTATATTCACGGTAGTTTGTTGTCATTTTCGATTATCAGTGATCGACCAATCGCGTATATTGGGTTTTTAAATAAGACGGTTACAATTAGACTCGTTTATGTCCGGACTTGGGTTGGGTTTTATGAAAATTCTGGCCCATTTTTCAGGACCCGGACCGAGCCCGGGTGGCGGGCCTATAGTGGCCGCCGTATCCGCCCTGTCGGGACGGACGGGCCTCCAATACCCGTTTAATTTTTTTTAAAATAATTTAAAAAATTATTTTAAATATATACTTTATTTAAAACAGACTATTTTAAAGATATTAAATGATAATTATGCTAAATATTCTATAATTATATACAATGTTTTTATTTTTATTTTTTTTATCCGGGCCGACGGACGGGGCTTTTCGGCCCGTCCGGATATCCTCCTATGTTCATACCCGTCCGTTTTTCTGGACCGGACTGCTAGGATATGCAGGTCTAATTACAATGTTACATATTTTGCCATAGAAAATCCATACGTCCAACCTCCTGAATATGGTGTGTTGGTAAGAGTGGTTTAAGTAAAACAACTGGTTTAGGTATAAAATTATGGACCGAAACAACGGTATGTTGGTAAAACAATTTACCAAGAATTGTTTTAAATAAATTTGATCTAAATATATTTTTTTTTAATTTGAAAATGAAGTTACCATGAATCGTTAGTCGATAAATGTAAACTAAGATGATATTATAAAAAGAAAAATTATTTAAAGAATATATTTTACTAAACAAAAAATAACATTAGAGTTTTAGTTCAAAATTTTACACTAACCACTCAAAGTTTTTATTAATTTAGTTTATCTATTTCACCCTATCAATTCATATATTTTTTTTTCACTATTCTCAAGTAAAGTAATGTTTATAGGTAACACAAATTTTATTAGTACACTTTAATATAACATTTGTTAGTTCAAAAATGTTTTATTATATATTCATATAGAGCATTTCATTAATTTTCAAACATTTTATATTATTAATCTGTACTTTTATCGTATTTTTTCATAGTGTTTTTGTTGAACTTTTATAAATCATACAAAAATTTGTGTATCATTTGTTTAAACATTATATTTGTTTATACATTGTGTTTTATTAGTTGAACCATTTACAAGTAAACACAATGCATAAAAAACATAACTAAAATAATACAAAATAGAAAAAAATGCATGCAACAATGGTATAATTTATTATATTTGATAGTATACAAATGTTAAAGGAGTCCAACAAAAGTTTTGAGCTAACAACATGGTGAGTTAGATTAAACATATTAAAAAACTAAAAATAGAATGTGTAATATTTACTAATATACAATAATTTAATAATAAAATAATAGTAGAAGAAGAAATAGTGTTTTAAAAATGGAAATGATAGATAAAATTCTATTTATAGGGTTCACATTTTTGGTGTATTTAGGTCAAATATTATAACGCAGCTATAATTGATCGAAGGTGTTTTATGCATGACCTATTTCTATAGACCAATTCAAAGGCCAAGGTAAAGTGTTTTTTTACATACGCCATTGACTTGCAAAAAGTAAAGAGTTGCGGCGTTGTGATCGAAATACCGACACCCGCCGGCCAACTCCAACAGAACCTCGTAGCTGTTTAGGGCTCAATTATACTGTGGGGTCCCCGGCCATCATAACGGAGCCCATGGGCTACGCCTTTCTGGATGCACATTGTTTACCTTGACCTTGACTTGGTCTTTGGCAATTACAGGTGCTTTTTTTCATGATTAGAGCCCATCTTTTCCTTCCTTTCTATTTTGCTTCTGCATTCTTGTCTTTGATAAGTTAAGTTGATGTAACGGAAACGGTTGACATGGTCTACTAACGTATAATATATGTGTGGTCGACATGCTTATCTCTTACATTCTTTACATTTATTTTCCATTCTATAGGATTAGATATAGTCTTATAGACAATAATGAATTTCACAATACAATAAGATATGGAAACTAGTTTCACACGGCTTTTCCTTCATTTGTGTGATAATTGCACATTTTTCTTGACGAAAGCGAGTGATTCTAAACATTAGTCAGTGATTCGACTACTTGGTAAGAAAACAAAATGAAGAGAGCAAGAGTAATTGTTCGAGAAGAAAATGATCAAATTAACATCAAAGTTGAGGAATTTGAGTGTAGTAAGTACGGTTAACAATGTAGATGATGTCCTATCGGCGAATAAAAAGTATGCAAAATCGGTGAAAAAAATTATATTTGGAAGCGTGAGGGATGAGTATATGAATCACGAGGCAAAAAACCCTCCTCCACCTAAATGATAGACTTTCGAAAATCGATAGAACTTTATATTTCTAAAGTTTGTAGAGCTTGGATAAGTACTCGTGAATCTTGCGTAAGGATTAGCACCTACATGGTCACTTGTACACCATACATAGATCCTTTTATTTTCCGTATTTTTTCCTTATAAATCTCGGAAAAAAAACCCTTTTCCGTTGTTAGAGTAATGGACACTTAACAACAAGTCTTATTTTGACTCGTGTAATCGTTTAGTTCGATTAGCACTTGACAACAAGTTTTAAATCGAAAAGCAATAATAATAAGAAAAAGGTTAACGATGTAGATGACGACACATCATCGTATAAAAATTATGTAAATCGAGAAACTTTATATTTGGATGTATGAGAGAAAAGTATGAGTCGCTGGACATTCTCCTCCAGCTAAACGAAAGCCTTTGAAAAACCGATAACAACTTTATATTTCTAAAGCCACATTAGATGATAGAATATTAGGTCCAATAAGCCAAACACATTTGTTCTTAGATCAAATCATTTTTGGATGGATGAAACGGGTAAATGAAATTTAATTACTGTAAATGATTCTTAAATTTTCTCATGCCAAATTTGGTTATTACAGATTAGTTTTTTGAATGGATAAAGGAAAATTCATATATGAGAAAAAAGCATATCCGGTTCCATTAGAAAACCGTTTATACAGACGGTAAAAAGGTTTCTATACGAGGCCATTTTAGCATAACCCTAATCATAATCATGTTCTTAAACCAGATCTTGCAGCATGACACGGTTTATAAAACTGAAAATATTTTAATGCGAAAATCATAATCATGCAATGAAATTGTCATCCTCAAAATCGAATAACATCGAACATTCTAGCATAACCCTAATCGTAGCGAAATCCAACATAATAATATTTATGACCAAATCTTGATAAGTACGCAGATCCGACTGACCACCCGCTCCGGATCACTCCATAGCTTCTTATCATGCATACAATCTAACAACCGAAGCAGTATAAAACCGTTAGATAACAATCCTAGAATGCATAGCTAAATACTAAAATAACATAAGCACATATAAGGAATATTAACAAATCAACATGCTTTCACGGAATACTCATTTATAATCTTCGTTAGGTGATTCACACTATGCTCAACTTATCGGTGGCATGAGTGGTCTTCCTGACTCTCGCTTTTGTCCCCATACACCAACAGGAGTGGATCCTATGCATCTCACCGTATACGTGTATGGGCTAGTCGCAAAGAACCTCCCGAACCCTTGTCAAGGCAGGACAATGGTGCCACAACCCGTAATACATACATTTGGGTCTTAATCAATAATCCGGTAACATCGTCCTATTCAAGTCCATATTTAATAGTTCATACAACATAAACCACTATCACAACACAAGCTAGCCAATGGAATGACAACTAAGTAAGTCTCGAAGACTTACCCCGATCTGGAGAAAATATCCTAACTAGCTCAATGTAAAGATTTCCCGAAGTCATGGATCAAATTAGACACCTAAAATAATCCGATAAGCATAATCAATATCTAACATAATTTTAGGGAGTCATTCGGGTACGATCAAATTAGCCTATTTTTACCCGTACTTCATAATTATTCTATAGTTAACTTGATTAACTAAAATAGACTATTGTACTTATCATCTATCTTATCAATTTGCAATGTTAGCCCGTTTTCCTCCTACTATCATGACTGTTTTAGCACATGATTATTACTTAATTAATCTCCTAATAAACAAATCTAAGATGAATCTACTACGTAAATGAGCTTCACCTTCACCTTACCCAACTAATATCAAAGCACTTACTTATTTTAAATTAAACATCCATGCATAATCAGTACAATGTTACGGAAGCTACACCATATTGCTTCTTCCAAATCATCCGGGTCAATAATCTCACCTTTTTATTAAATAAATTCATCACCCAAAATTATGTCACACTACTTTGTAATGCACCCTTAATCAGTTTACTGACATTAATTGTCCTAGTACCCGAACCCTAAAGTCCTCGATTCACTTACATACATACCTAGCACCTCCATGTTGATTACCTTTAACTGAACATCCATTTAGCTAGGTATCTACAGAGTCTATACTTGATTAACTTAGTATGCTTATCCTCCATGTTGTGCAGTTGTAACCAACTCGTCGCGTGATGACGTTTAAAAGGTAATCTTGGTGCTGATGTTGACAATCCTTTCCAAAATTGGGGACGATATGTGCTATTTTCCTCACCTTCTCAACCTATTTAAAGGGGCATAGCTGTATTGAAGAAAAGACCAATTCACTACTCCAAATATCTCGATATTTTTCTCTCATTTTTGAAGCCAAGTCTTCTTAATTTAGGACCAAGTTGACCAAGTTGAGTCTAAGTCCGCCCAAGTTGTGAGGAGTTTGTGACAAGTTGTGGATGAATTGTGTCAAACCAAGCTAGATCCATTGCTATTTTCCATTGTGATTTGGTAATTGAATTCCCGTTTAATTGTTTTGATCATCTCTCTCTTAATTCCATGGATTGCATGGGTTCTTGTTTAATTGTTATGTTTTCTTCACTCATCATGTTGAGTAGTTCTATACTAGAGATTGGGTTGAAAATCCCAATCCAAAGCTATGTAGTATTGTATCGTTATAATGCCTAGAAATTATGTGAGTATCAAAGTGATAGGTGATGGAATCACTATCATTTTGGGTAGCTTTTATAGTCGTTTTTATGTTTTCGAGTCATATTATGTTGTTAATACTTTGATCCAGATAAAAGAGTCTAAATGAAGCAAAAGAAGGTATTAGCAACACTTAGGAGTTAAAGTAAAGCGTCGAAGACAGGTTTCTGGTGCCACACCGCCCCCGTGGAGTAGTGTCACCGCCCCTGCGGAGGCACTCATGTCCAGTGCCGCAGCCAGCGGTTTCACCTGCGCCGAAAGAAGCTTGTCAACGCCCCCGCGGCAGGCCGCCCCTGCGGTGACAACCCTGAAGACCCACGCCGAGAGCCGCAGTCAGCGCCATCGCCCGCGCCCAAGAAGAGACATGTCACCGCCCCTACAGCCATCTCTGGCCGCCCCCGCGTTGACCCAACATGAAGAAGCGAAGACAGCGCCCCAGCGCTCCCGCCCGCGCCATTTCCAGCGGCCCTGTGAAGCCGAAGATCCAGTGTCACCGCCCTTGCGGTGACTCTGGACCGCGCCTGCGGATCTTCACCAGAAACGCCACGAAGTTGAAGAGTCGGACGTTCAAAGAGCATTGAAGGACCCGCCCCCGCGGGAATGTCTAGCCGCCCCGCGGCCACGAAGAAAATGGAACGTTTTGGCCTAAACCGCCCTTGTGGCACCGTTGGCCACGGGTGCGGCTTAGTGTCAAAGGACTTTACTCCGGTTGTTTTCGTCGACTTTATGGTCTTAATTGTGGCTGTGTGCACAGTCTCTTTACTCCATTCTTTATGGTGGCTGTTTGCACAACCTCTTTACTCATTTTTAATGCATTTTGTAGTATAAATAGAGCCCTTGGCTTAGGCTAGAATCATCTCATTTTCCCCACAAGAACTTCTATATTTCATTTGTCTTTTGTATGGAGTGTTAAGTCTTCCTTTGTTACATTGGGTGGATTGAAGCTTCATATAAGTTGGTTGTAAGTTCTTTTAAATAGAAGTTTTATTCAATATATATTTGCGTTATATTCCTTGTGTTTAACTTAGTTTGTATGTTTATTTTCCACTTAGTTTGATCACCTAAGTTGTATAATTGCATGCAAAAGGCTAAGGTTACTTGGTTCCGGATTCGGGTCATTAATCCAGTAGTAAACTCTTAGGTATGAACGGGTTGTGAATATCTAAGTGTAAAAAGGAATATAACTACATAATAAGATTAACGGGTTGTTTCTCTTTTATGTATCCCTTTATCTTTATTAGAATGCTAACTTGTTATTTGGTCTTGTAGGTTTACGGACTAGGAACTCGTTAAGTTGTATTAATGTCGGTTGGCTTAATACATAAATATGATCAAGATGAGAACAATTGTTGAATGCTTCTAAAAAGAACCAACCAAGCTATACGTATGCGGAAATCCAACCTAGTGTAGTTCTTCAATCAAGTTTATTTTCACCAACTTTATAATTGTCTTTGTCTTGTTTTGCTACAATCCAAACCCCCCCTTGTTACCAAATTAATAATTGAATTTAATAGAAACTTGATAAAAGTCCCTTGGGTTCGACCCTTGGTTAATCGCTATACATTGGTTAGTATTAACTTGATAAGTTTATCATAACGACCTTAGGAAATACGCTTGTCACAAAGCATGATAGTAATCATATAGGAGGTTAAAACCGATTAGAACACTAGGATTCATGCTTAAACTAATATGAAAGTCGGATGCTAAGCTTGCTTAGATTGTTCCTATATGCACTTTGTTTAGCTTTAAGCTTGATCTTATGTGTTACTAATTGGCCGGCTAGTATGAATGAGACTCATAAGTAATTTCATAACCTAGTGATGCATTTTTGTAGACACCTATATTGCGAGGATTAGTACTTCAATTATTCCAATAGAAAACACCATGTGAGGAATAATTGATTCTAATTTATGAAGTACAAGTCCACTCTATATCCTTATAATTTAATCAAGCAAACAGTACTTCAATTCTAACAAAGATCACTTCCACAAGACTTCCAATTAGAGCTTTTTGACAATGTTCCTAGCGAGGAACCTTTCCAACGAAATTCAAACAAGCCAACATCTTTGATGATGCACACTTTCTCTTCCTCGTCTCCCTGCTTCCGTCTTTTGTAGCACTCAAATCCTCGAACATTCTCGGCAAGAAGAAATTGAAAAACAAATAGCTAGCAACTATATCATAGCACTACTCTACGTGGATCCATATGAACCATGAATTTAAAATCCATGTCACATGGGAAGGCATATTCACAAACTTACTCAAATTGCAGCAATGTCTACGCAAACATATGTCACATATTACCATTATCTCGTGTATTAAGGACACTCTCAAGTCATTCCTCATGTAATATAGGTCAACTTTACATATCTCACATACTACCATTATATATTATCGTTCTATTGGATAATTTTGGGTAGTTTACGTCAACTTCACATACTACTATAACATATACATCAAACCTAAAGACATATTTTAGAACTAGCTAATTTTATTCTATATCTGAAAAGCTTTAAAACATGACAAAGATTTTAGAGACATGTAAAAACACAAATCTGATATCACTATATACACAGTACTTCAAACACGGGTATTTGATATCACTATGTACACAATACTAATTTATCTACACTTAAACCCAAAGGATTGAAAGCAAAATCAAGGAAAACTATATTAGAAACTAGAAAATTAAGAAGATAATGTAAGCAAAAGGGGATTCACGTCAAACCATGAAACCTAACAATTAGATATTGTTTGTTCATCAACCTGCTTCTGCTTGTTCCACTCAGCTCCAAATTCCAAGATTTTAAAGTGAGAAACAAGAAGAAGACATCGTATTAGAATTAGCACCATACTAGAAATTAGGAAAGGGATAAAGAACTCACTATTCATATGTAATGGCCATCACAATAAGATGTTCATCCTCAACCCGAGAGTCTCTTTTTCAACTAGAACTTCGATTGGTCGCATCTTGCTGAAAGAAATCAAACAACAATAGAACAGTTGAAGAAAGAGAAGTGTAATAAGATACAAATTTATACGATAAAGAAAACAAAGAAAAGTTAGAACTAGAATTTTGAGTAATCATCTTCCGAGATGAAACTTGAAGATAAGGATTTTGGATGGTGAAAATATCAAACTATGGTTCGGAGCAGCGGCGTGCGAAAAAGGTAGACGAAGTTAGGGTTTGAGAGGAAAAGTACGAAGAAAGACTAATTGGGCCCGTATCGCCCAACTTGCGTTTAAGGCTTTCAGCTTTTTAAAATTTTATTTACGTACATCTCGACGCTTTTAAATGTTGATAAGGTGTTTTTTTCTATTTCGACACTAAAAAGCGTTGAACATTACCAAATTTTAAACGCGCGTTGATTTTTGTCCTCGACGATCTTTCAAAGCGTCGAAGCCAAAGCGTCTAGTATTGACCAATTTTCTAGTAGTGTCAACAAAAAAAAGGATTGAGGAGCTTGAAGCTCGATTTCTTGCACAAGAAGTTAGGGATGCCATGCATCATGAGGAGATTTATAAGAGGTGTTGAGAAGAGCACATGGCCGAGATCGAGTCTATGCACCTAAGACTCTAGGGGAGCGAATGGACCCAGCCAAGCACATTACACCCCGGGGTAGTTTTTGGGAACAACGTTCTTAAAAAGTTTGAGCTAAAATCGGCCATGATCCAAATGATCATGCAAAATCAAATTGGTGTTGGACCGAGTGAAAATCCGCATCTACAACTTCAACGAATTGCTCGAAACCATAAGAATATGAGGTATTGAACAATCCGAGCTTAAAATAAGATATTTTTCTTTCTCTCTTAGGGACAAGGCCAAACAATGGTATCAAGCCATACCATCCGGGAGTATTACAACATGGGAAGAGCTATCAAAGGAGTTCTTGAAAAAATTCTTTCCACAAAACCGGACGGCCGAGATGAGAAGAAGGATTGCTGGCTTTAAAATGGAAGAATGAGATTCTCTACACCAAACATGGGGAAAATTGAAGGACCTTCTCTTGGAGTGTCCTTATCATGGAGAGCCAAAGTTAGGATTACTTGAATTGTTCTACAAGGGTCTAGACAATCAAACAAGGGACAAGATAGATTCCCTATCTGAAGGTACCTTTGTAGAGATGGAGGTTGATGAAGCTTGGAAATTTATTGAAAAGCAAGCAAGACACTGTGAAAGATACTCAAGCTAAAGAAAGATCTAAAAGGTAAACTAAGAAATGGCAAGAGGTGTCAAAATGGATGCTCTTCAAGTACAAGTGGTCAAGTTGAAAAAGCTTATAGAAGCTAAAAGGAAAGTTGCTTCTTCTTAAAATATTTCTTGTCAATTTTGCCATATATTAGGAGTTTGGAAGGCAAGGAGGAACAAACTTGGTATGCCAACAACGGAGGCCGGATATAAAAAAAAGACCACAATACAACAACCAAAGACAACAACCCTATCATAAATAGCAATAACAACAAACATATGTACCTCCACCAAGGCAAAAAGGAAATAGGGCAAGTTGGGAGGTTGAGCTGAAACAAATGATGGTGAAACTTTTTGGGAAGGTATAAGCAATGGAAAAAGGCCAAAAGATGATGGAAAAGCAACTAACACCCCAAACACCGTCTAACAACTCAAGTATAGGATTACAAGGGGATACCGAAGCAAACCCTAGAGAGTTGCAATATGATCCAACCATATATCATTGTCTACCTTTTAAAAGAACATGTGTATGTGATTAATAGTCCAAAAATATTTTGATGTCACCCATTCGAGGGGACACAAGTTCAAGACCAAAGTTGAACATTAAGGTTTGGCTGGACTTCGAGGAGGTGGATATTATGTGAGCGTAGAGATGTATGGACTCGGATGAGGTGGCCAAAATCTTTATCTCACATCATAACTTTAGGCATTTCCTCAACATACTTCCTTATGTTATTGTCATTAACTCGACATAAAAGACCAATGAGTACGTACTCTTGTTTTCACTTTGTTTCATACACGTATCTTTTTGCGTACATCAATTGTAGTTAATTATTCATTTGTATAATTTGTAGATACAATATGCCGTTGTTGAAGATCATTGACATCATGAGCACACATAAAACATTCACAACGGCTTTTGTACTCGTGGCACACGAGAACAAATATCAATTTGAGTGGGATTTAAGGAGGATTCATCGTTTGTGCTACAACAAAATCCTGAAGGTGATTGCCACCGATCGAGATTTAGGTCTTGTATGTGCCTTGTGCTACAAAAAAATACATGCAATAGAAACTGTGAGACCCCTACTCTTCCGGACCGAGATCGGACCATGGCCGAGTTTGGCTTTGGCCGAGCTTAGACCTTTCAGCACCCGCGGGCTTGACCGCCGCCCCTGCGGGTTCCCGCCCCTGCGACTCAAGGAACCGCCCCTGCGGTTTCCGGCGGCTGTAGCCGGTTTTGTTGACCCTTTGACCCGTGCTTTACCTTTCCTTACTTCTCCCGTTTTACCTTGCTGAGCAAGGGTTTCATCACTTCATTCCTCTATTCCTACGTCCTTCTTGCTTCTTCATCCCTTCCTTTGAGCTTGCTTGAAATTCTTTTGGAGTTTTGCTTGAGAATATGGCTTTGTGGTTGATGACTGTGAGTTGTTGTGCTTGGAAGCCAACATTGATGTGTGTTAAGCCTTCCTGCAGCTAGGATCTTCAGTAGTGGTGAGTCTTGCTTCTTCCTCCTTGCTTCTTCATTCTTCTTCTTCCTTGCTCTTCCTTCTTTAGCTTAAGAATAGTTGTATGAATCATAGGGTGATGTTGTTATGTTTTTGTTGTGCATGTGTGTGTTTGTGATGAAGAGAAGACGTGATTTGATCACGTGAAGAGCTAAAGAGAAGCCGCGAGGTTTCATTCTGCACTGTCGCCGCCCCCTCGGCCAGAAGTCACCGCCCCTGCGGAAGACGTGCCGTAGCGCCTGCGCCGTGCCAGCGATCCTTGTCACCGCCCCCGCGGCTGATTGTCACCGCTCCCGCGGTTGCCTGCGTTCTGCCCCTGCGTCTTTAGTTCACGCAGGTGCGTCTTGTCCCGGGGCTACCTATAGTTAGGTAGTTCCTTTCCTTTCTAGTATGAGGGAACTAGTACCATGCTAGGTATCGGTTTATGACGAGTATGATATAGATATGCTGGTTACGGCCTTGAGGTTAGAGTTGGATATGATCCCTTATGGATCCCTTGGGTCTAGGTGTGACCCTTTGTGATAGGATTGTGATATTTATATGTCTGTCTTGTATAGGCTGTGTTGTCCTCCAGTTTGGAGTGGACGTTTCTGAGAGTGGATCGTACTTGAGATACTTCTGAGATCGAGGTAAGTCCATAGGACTTACTTAGCTACTATCCTTATATTGGATGTATGCTTGAGTGGTGTTTGTTATATGCTTTATAACATGCTTATGATTATGATAGTCACCGACCTATATTATATTGACCGCCCATTGTAGTGGCCGTGATAACCTTTCCCTTTCATCCCGTAGTGGAGTCTGGGAGGTTTTCTGTAGTCAGGCCAGATCTGATATAAAGGAAGGCCGTCACCACTCCCACAGGGTACACGGGAGGTGTGCTGATACTACTCCAGCTGGTTAGAGTACTCAGAGGCGGAGATTATATTCCTCGTGTCACCTATCTTCATATATATCTATTTATACGTTTAAGTGATTCAACTTATTAAAAGATAATAAACCGGGTAAATGTTTGATATCATGCTGAAGTGTTTATCCTTTCTGATGTGTGTTTGTGCTTTAGCATCTCCTTATATATGTGTATAGTCAGCTAACGGTTTCATACCGTGTTGTAGATCCCTCGCAGGTTAGGAGAACTGCGGAGTGATCCAAAGAGGGTGATCTGCTGAGGGCTCCATACACTAGGCGACATCGTGAGATTTTGGGTTATCCATATTGTACGGATTTTAGTTTGACTTTGTACTCAACAGTATCTTGTATCACCTTTTTGATATGTATATATATATATATATATATATCAGTTTTTATGTTTTGTTTTAATCTGTTGGTGCCTTGTTGTAAGATTCAGTGAAGTTGTTGTCAGGTTAGGGTCAGGATCCATTGTGAGATCCTAGCTCAGTAGCACTCCGAGTCCTACGGATTTGGGGTGTTACAGAAACAACCTGCTACTATAAGCATGCAATTAACTCTCTCTCACGGTGAAAACGTGCAACCCACCCGCTTATGTAAGTCATGATTTTGCTACTAGATATTTAACACAAACCTAAAATTAAGAAATCCAAGCGATATGGATAATATCAATAATCCTAGATGATTAGCCTAGATAAATCGATAAGTTTCAATAAACCTTCAAGCAGAAGATAATCAATACAACTATAT
This sequence comes from Fagopyrum tataricum, assembly GCA_002319775.1. NCBI lineage: Eukaryota > Viridiplantae > Streptophyta > Magnoliopsida > Caryophyllales > Polygonaceae > Fagopyrum > Fagopyrum tataricum. Next base: position 37,739,282 of record CM008279.1, on the reverse strand, counting down.
AGGAAATCTAATAAGAGTTGAAAACTCACAACCGATCACTTGAAGGCTTCAAAATGTCACTACATTAATGAAAGTTTAGCTCTTCATATTGGTTTTGTAAGATAGAAAATAGATGGGATAAATTGTGTTTGAACAAAGTCTCACATTAGACTTATATACTAGTTCATAAAGTAAAAGGGAAAATCAAAAGTCTTAGCTGCAATTTTTGAATTAAAAGCAATGTAATAAAAAAAAATGTCTCGGTAATAAAGGTGAATTAGCAAAAATCACCCGTTATATATGGTCTTTTAAAACTAACCACCCGTTCAATTCAATAATACCGTAAATCACCCATCATAACAACTACGTTAGTAAAATAACACCATCTACTATTCCGTCCAAATTTTCAATAAAGGTCCCCACTTTTGAATATTTTAATAGTCTTCTCTTTGAACCGTTTAATATAATCCATCATACATTCGACATGAACAGGGTTTAAAAAAATAAAATGAATCAACTATATTCCAACGATTGCCTGTTCTCCACCATGTATAATAGGATATATGAATCAACATAGGATTAACAATGGGAGGTTCTAGAATAGGGTGAATAACTGTACGTATTATACCCTCAAAGGGGATGAGGACAAATGTCAACAAATCCTCTAGTATATATACATTGTATTGCAGATTGGAAAGTAATGAGAATGAGACATATACAGTTACAAATTCTCCTCTCTTTGTATGGTATCAGAGCCTGCAAGGCCTATGCCTGAATTTGTTTCACCATGACTCTTTCCTCCTCCTCCTCTTCTTCCTCAATAATTCCAAATCTCTCTACCCTAAACACAATCAAACTTACTGTTGGAAATTTTCCAATCTGGAAAAAACAAATATCCTCTTACATCAAAGCTCATCGTCTCTTTTCATTTGTTGATGGCTCACAAATTTGCCCTGCTGATGGAACTTCCACTGAGTTCTTAGACTGGCAAGCCAAGGATAACTTGGTCACTACCATTCTCACATCTTCTCTCACGGAGTCTGTCATGGTCTAGGTTCTGGATTGCTCCACAACAAAAGGTATATGGACCAGGCTCCATAAGCTGTTTGCTGCCTGCTCAAGCGCACACATAATTCAGACCCGTCTACAACTTGCTGCTCTTAAAAAGGGTGTTGAATCCATTTCCGAGTACTTCAACAAGGCCAAAGGATTAGTAGCGACTATTCAAGAAGCTGGTCAGACCATCACCGACTCTGAAATGGTAGTGTATATGCTTATTGGTCTAGGAGCAGACTATGACTCCATAATGACATCTCTCTCCACTCAACCTTCTTTACCCGAGTCTAACCAAGTTTTTAGTTACTTTTTAAATCATGAATCTCGTCTCTCCCGTCAAATCTCTTCACTGTTGGGTACTCCACCTATAAACCAACAAACATCACAACTGTAAGAGCCTTAGTCTTTGGAGCCATTTTTGGCCTTAGCCGCCCCCGCGGGAGATGGCTCTTTCCTCCATGCTATTGTGATACGATTAGGATTTAGCTGGAGATGGTTATTCCTCCATGCTATTTTGATAGACATAGTATTGCTGGAGATGTTTTTCCTCCAAGCCCTTCTGTTCTGATGATGATACGGCTAGAGATGTTTTTCCTCTATGCCTTTGCGATGTGATGATGATATGGCTAGAGATGTTTTTCCGCGAGTATATCAAACGTGTGGAAGAGGCTGCCAGAGCAGGTAGATGTGCCCCTGATCTGCCATCACAGGAGGGATCATCTGAGAGATCCCATGATGTTACTCAGGTGCCAGTTGTACAGGCACATGCTGCTGAGACTGCTCGGATTCAGGAGGAGTATCGAGGGCCTCGACCAGATACTTGGTTGAAGGCGTTTCATCAGATGGGAGTACCCCCCTTCTTTGGGAAAGTGGGGCTAGAGGTGGAGCTGTGGATAGGACATGTAGACTCAGCTCTGGAATCTATTAGATGTCCAGCAGATAGGCAGATAGAGTGG